>ML845494.1:0-14655 GCA_009831015.1 Picea engelmannii | reverse complement strand
TTTTAAGTTATATTGCATGTGCTAACATTGAGATAAGAAAACACTTGCAAGGGCACCTTAAAAGAGCACTTAACCTATAAAACATTGAGCAAAAAGTGGGATGATTGTTTGTTGTCCTAAAACAGCAAAAGAAGACAGCCATATAGTTGAAACTTAGAGCCATACTAAGGTCAAGGATAAACTTTAGATGGCAGCCTCATAGGACCTCAAAATTTCAACAGAAACTCCCAGCATTACCTTTGGTTCCGATTAAAACGAATGCTCCATTTCAACAATGGGGGTTTGATTTTATAGGATAAATTAACCCACATTCCAGTGCTCAACATAGATGGATCCTGACCATTATCTATTATTTCACCAAATGGGTGGAAGCTATTCCAACAATAAGAGCGACAGATTCGGCGGTGATAGATTTTCTGGAAGAGAACATACTATCTAGATTCGACTGTCCCAAAAAAAAAGTTACAGACAATGCCCAAGCGTTCAAATCTATGGAAAGGGTCAGATTTTGCCAAAAATACAATATTTTACTGGGCCATTCTACAACATACTACCACCAAGGCAATGGGCTCACTGAGTCATCGAATAAAATCCTAATTACCATAATTAAGAAAGTGTTGAACGAAAAAAAAAAATATTGCCATGTGCATTTGAAGTACGCCTTGTGGGCGAACTGGATAAGAACCAAGAAATCAATTGACACTTCTCCTTTTCAAATGGTATACGGGACCAACGTAGTGTTACCCATAAATATGGCCCTACCCATGATGAAACTTTGGCAGGATGAAAAAGAAGAACCAAATCACATCACAAGAAGGATAAATCAGTTGATCGAAGTTCAACAGAACAAAATGGAGGTAGATGAAAGGATTCAGAGGTATCAAGACCATATGAAAGAGTTGTTCTATCACAAATCTAAAGACAGGGAATTCATCCCTGGTGATTTAGTTTTAAAATGGGATGTTATAAGGGAAGACTCGGAAAAACATTGCAAATTTGACCATATCTAGTATGGTCCATTCAAAGTCACAAATTCTGAATGGAAGAACTCATTTTTGTTAGATAATTTGAAAGGTAAAACCCTTAACGTCCCCATCAACAGGCACTATCTAAATCAGTATATGCAATAAATAATTTCAAAATTTCCACTGTATATACCGGTTTGTGTTTCTATTTTTATTGTTGTTCGGTAAGTTTTATTTTCTTTTTCATCTCAAATAAAATAGGTTAGTGATACGAAATTTTCAACACATTGAATTCCATAAATTTTAAAATCTTGATGCTCTTCGTGTTCCTTTCTTACAGGATTCCAGTTTACAGCCCAAACATCATAAAGAGGAGAACGAATGGTCATGTATTGGTAAACCGATTCACCTGAAACATGTGATAAAAGATAATTTACTAAGATGAGAACGAAATGGTAAGGCAAAGGTACAAATTCCCCAAATATTTAGTTTGCAAATGAAGGTCACCTAAGTATAATAATAGGCTCATGAGTATGAACTTTTTCACTCGATGGATTATCAAAAGAGTATTTTTTTTACTGTGGATTCTAAGAAGTTCCCCTAGATGAGATAAAAATAATCAAAATAAAACAAAAGAAGTGAAGTGTCCTAAATAAGAAAAAGGTTCTAGGAGTCGGGATTGCGTTATAACACCTATTCTTATGAAATACAAAACCCTTGTTTGTCGCTCTGTCCTGAATCTTTGATTATTTCCCCTTAAATCCTGATATCTTCCCATGGTTTTCACAGAAGGAAAAGAGGTTTCACTTTAGGTCTGAAAGCCAACAAACAATTTTTCCGAACGCCAACAAAAACGGTGGCGAGTTCTTGCAAACCCTCACCTCTCACTAAACCTAGATATGCTTAGGATAATCCTAACTCCCTTGATTTTTTCAACAGGTCTTGATGATTAGTCTTGCTCAAAAGAAGGCCCCTGGAAATAAACTCTCCCCTAAAGCTTCCCTACCAACTAAGATGTTTAGAAGGTCAAAGGAAAACTGATCCAGAGTAATCAAAGTGAGTGAACAGACATCAAACACAAAGTTATACGCAGATATTACCCCTGGTATACCTTCTACTAATTGATTTCCCCCACTTCATGGCAAAGGAAAATATAAGATAGGTGGTGAAAGGAAATTCAAAAAATTGACTGCCCCCATCTAGTCTGAAAAGAGATGATGAAAGGAAATTCAGGAAAGGATTTCCCTCATCTCAACATTTAAATGAAAAGTTACGTCTCAAAGTGGTGAAAGGAAATTCAATAAAGGGAATCAGACAACTTCAACGGGGTACTGAGCATGCTCGCTGGCAGTGAAGCAATGTCTAAAATACCTGTAAGCCTGTTACACATGAATTGTATTGTACTCTGGTAATTAGTTTTATTTGAAACTCAATCTACATCTAAGGTGCATGCAGGAATCCATGTTTAAAATCATTGAAGTTAATTCACCTTGATGCAAGCAAAATCAACAGAACCTGTTAAAATCCCCAAGGTTTTTTTGATCATCTTGAGCAGACTCGAATTCAGTATTAGAGGATAAGGAGGACTAATTTTGAGGTAAGAGATTGATTAGGTTTGAAATATTTCATAAGTAAATATGAAACCCCCTTTCTCCCTCCGTATCCTCTTCCCAGATAGGTTTCACAGAAGTAAAATAATGACTCCATTTACCCAATAAGCGCACTTGATCTACTGTTCTTCTCGTCCTGAAAGGAGACGAGATTCTTAGTTGGAGCCTATGTTGGAACACTTGTATTTTTCCAAATAATCTAGTGTTGCAGGCCCTTGAACCTTAGCCCAGGGTCCGCACAATATTGTTCTAATCTACCCTCCTGAGTCTGATTGAATATTCGATTCCTTCACAGGGAACCCCTCACACACACGACGGTGTATCCATAGGTCCTTGTGCAAGTGCCTTTTCGCAACTCGTGTGTTCGTGGATTGAAGGCCCTCGACTTCTTCCCTCCAAACGTCGATACCTGAGATGTGATGATTATGTCCCCTCCTTGCTAGCTCCCTCCTCACGTAACCATTGGCTAGGGATAAACGCTAGTCTCTCTCTCAACTTGCAAGTTCACAACTTATGATGTTGAACCCTTGTGCTTCTTTCTTACGAGATCTCAAAGCACGAGAAGTCAACCAGGGTGTTGACTCCCTTTTCAAACAACATGTGTCCACCACCTGTCACTATTTATTCCTCTCTCTGGGAATCTTATTCTCATGCTACCTGTCAACCACGTGATTCCCACCAAGTGGATGTGCCATGTGTTGCATGAGCCTCACTCAATCCGATGACCTAGTTTATTTTGGGCTTCTGGGTATTGGGAGTTTAGAAATATCGATCCCAAAACACTGCCTCCTCTGTTCCCTGACACCTGAAATGAAGAAATCATGAAAATTCACACCAATTCCTCTAGTAACTTGCAACTTCAGGACTTTCATTCCACTGTGCACAACTCCTTGTCACCAGGATCCCCAAAATGCTGAAATGATCTGACGGCTCAGACAGACCATGATCAATGGTCTAGGTTGATTCTAGATCCTAAAGTGATGAGTTCGCCTACCTCTAACCATCGTGCAAATTCTCTGGATCCCACGGTCTTCACAACTTCGGGAGTTCTCCTCGGATAATTCCAACCGCTCGTTTCCTCCTTGACAACTTCTGTGAAATGAACCAAAGTTCTTCCTCTTAAACTTATCTTCTATTGAGGTGACTTTGACCCCATCTCCCTTGGAAGTATTTTGATATTCATCTTCCTTTGAAATGTTTCAATCCTCGACTTCCTTTGAAGTGTTCAAAGGCGTAAAACCTTCTGAGCTTTCTATGGAAACTTCAAGCCTTGAAAGAACTCCTACACGCACTCCTTGTGACAATTTATCAAATACTTCTGGGTATTTGATTCTTTGACTCTATACTTCTGGAAACAAAAATCCTTCAGTCCTTCCTTTAGTTGATAAGTTCTAAAACTTCCAATAGAATGCGCACTCCTTGCATGGCTTTTGTACTTCAGCGACACTTCTGCTGGAATGAGAACAATGGTATCCCTCCTAAGCTTTCTGAGATAAAACTCAGAGTCTTTGTCTACGCACACCTTGTGGACCTTTCACTGCACTCCTTGCAGGAACTTATCTCACTTAGGAAGAGAAACAATTGAAACTCATTCTCTTTCTCTCTCAGACTTCATACACATAACATGAAATCATACATACACAAGATAGTCTCATAACAAATGCATAACATAGAGAATAAAACAACTGTAAGCATACCATTCACCATGTATAAACATAAAACATCATAACACCATGAAATCTGGTTCAAAGCTTCATATATTAATTCAAAGATCTTGTACATGGGTTCTTCTCTACAGTTCTCTGCTACAACTCCCTCCTCTCCTGTGCTATGCTAATGATACAATGGTGAGGGTGTCTATATCCATTTTCCCTCCTACTCTCTAAACTGTCTAATCTCACATTCATGTCTACCTACTCTCACATTAAAAGACTTAAATGCCTCAATACAATCAACATATGGGAGAAAATCCCTCACGATCCATTTACAACCTCCAAGATATAAATGCAAAGTACACCATCTTCCTAACTATTACATTAATTCTTTTGTTTCAAAATTCAAAATGGGTTTTATGAAAAACATGCTCTTTTTCTTCCTCCATGCGTCCAACTATTTCTTGGGCTTAGTCGTGTGCTTTGACTTTGTACAATGCTCCTGCATCATACTCCCTCGCTTGAAAATCTTCATGAAATCATGTTCATGAGTTCCTGCATGGTCTATCCATGCTTCTGAATTTTTGTTTCATCTTCCCAGCTGGCATCTTCAACTGGATGTCCCTTCCATTTGACCAAGTATTGAAAATACTCTTTCCTCCTAGTCTTCCTGCTAACCCTTTTGTCAATTATTCTCTGCATCTATGGATTTTTAGATACAGGCATTTGTTTTGTCCATTGGACCTCTTTCTGTTAACCTTCTGCTCCTGCTTCTTCATCTTTGTAAGGGTACAAATCTGCAACATTGAATATCCGTGAAATTCTGATCCCATCGAGTAATTCAATCTTATATGTGTTTGTCCCAAATTTCTTCATGACTCTACATGGTCCAATCTTTTTCATCTTTAACTTGTTATACGTTCACCTTGGGAACCTCTTCTTCCTTAGATGTGCAAGAATCAGATCACTAACTTTAAGTTGAAGTTCTCTCCTGTGTTGATCTTCTCTACACTTGTATTCTTGGTTTGAATTCTGCAATCGCTCCTTAACTCGACTGTGAAGCTCCTTCATTGCTTTTGAAAAATCCTCTGCACTAGCACTCCTAAATTCGATTCGTTCTGAATCTTTCAATTCAGAAACTCCTCTTGGTTGCATTCCATGCACAATTTGGAATGGACTCTTCCATGTGCTTCTTTTGAGTGAGTCATTATAAGAAAATTCTACTTGTGGAAGAATGTGATCCCATTGACTGTGGTGTTCAGTCACTAGGCTCCTCAACAAATTCCCCAAGCTTTTGTTCACAACTTATGTTTGTCCATCCGTCTGAGGATGATACACTGAGCTAAATGACAAACTTGTCCCTAGATTCTTCCATAAAGTCCTCTAGAAATGTCCCACAAACTTAGTATCTCAATCAAAAACTATACTCCTTGGCAAGCCGTGTAGTCTGATGACTTCCTTGAAAAATAGGTTCGAAATGTGAGTTGTGTCGTTAGTTTTCTGGCATGGTATGAAATGTTCCATCTTAGAAAAAATTTCTACTATCAAAAAGATCGAATCATATCCTCTTTGTGTCCTTGGCAGTCCCAATATGAAATCCATGCTCACTGCATCCCACGACCTCTCAGGTATGGGTAATGGCTAGTATAATCCTGTGTTCTTCCTATTCCCTTTTGTGTGCTGACAAATTCTGCATCTGTCCACAAATTTCTTAACATTTGTCCTCATCCCTGACCAAAAATATGAGCCATTCAACTTTGAGAATGTCTTATCATGACCAAAGTGTTCGGCCAATCCTCAACTATGTTTTTCTTTCAGTAGATTCTCCCTCATGGAGCATTTTGGAATACATAGTTGATTGCCCCTGAATAATAATCCATCCTGGATCATATATTCAATCCACTGGCTTCTGTCCCTGAGAACTGGATTCTCAGACGCCTCATATGCTTCCTTAAAATTTGGGTCATCCCTATAAATTTCTTTGAGGTTATCAAAACCCAAAGTTTTGACTCTGAATTCCTACATAAGTAGACATTTCTTGCTCAAAGCATCAACAACTTTGTTAGTAGTTCCGGAAATATGCTTACTTACAAAACTAAAATTTTGCATGTATTCAACCCATTTAGCATGCTTTTGGTTCAAATTCTCTTGTTGAGTCACGAATTGTAAAGCATGATTATCATTATACAAAACAAACTCTTTAGGAACCAAATAGTGCCTCCATTTCTTTCGTGCTTGTATGATTGCATAAAATTCCTTATCATATGTGGAGTATTTAACCTTTTCTTCATTCAGTTTTTCACTGAATTATGCGATAGACCTATCATCTTGGCTCAAGACTGCTCCAATTTCATATCCACTCGCGTCAAACTTGACCTGAAATGTCTTGCAGAAATCCGGCAAGATCAGAATCGGTTGCTCAGTGATCTTCTTCTTCAGCAGATTGAAACTCTTCTCCGCTTCCTCTATCCAGTGAAAATATTTGTATTTTCTTCACTATATCCATCATTAGTGCACTAATTCCACTGAAATTCAGTATGAATTTCCTATATAAAATTTCCAATCCATGGAAGCTTCGAACTTCAAACATGTTCTTTGGCGATGGCCAATTCTTAATTGCATTCACCTTTTCTGGGTCCATTTTCAGCTCATTTGCAGAGATAACAAAACCCAAATAAATGAGTTTTGTCCTCATAAATGATGATTTCTTCATGTTTATCAGCAATTTCTCTTGCTGTAACCTTCTCATCACTATGTCTAAATGCTTTCAGCGCTCTGCCTCTGTCTTGCTGAAAATCAATATATCATCAAGATATACAATGACAAATTTTCCTATGAAATCCTTCAAGACTTCATTCATCAACCTCATGAAAGTACTGGGTGCATTTGTTAAGCCAAATGGCATAACATGCCATTCATATAGCCCCTCATTCATATTGAATGTTGTCTTCCATTCATCACCTTCTTTCATACGAATTTGATGGTATTCGCTTTTCAAATCGACCTTTGAAAAAAATCTTGCGCCACTCAAGAAATCCATCAAATCATCCATCCTTGGCAACGGAAATTAGTATCTGATGGTGATGTTATTGATTTCCCTTGAGTCTATACACATTATCTAGCCTCCATCTTTCTTTGGGCTGAGAACTATTGGAACAACGCATGGACTCAAGCTCTCTCTAATCAATCCTTTGTCAATTAAGTCCTGGACCTATCTCTTGACTTCTTCATTCTCCTGTGGTGTCAATTTGTACAATTCTTTGTTTGGTAAACTGGCTCCAGGTATAAGATCAATATGATGACCTATACTCCTGATCGGTGGCAACAAATGAGGTAGTTCGTCCACTACTATATCAGCGAACTCTTTCAACAACTTTTGGATTTCCTCTAGTAGATCATCCACTCTTGTATTGGTCAAAAGAATTCTAGGCTTTTTGACCACAATAAATTATGTGTCTTCTTTCTTCTTAACCTCCTTAAAAATTTCCTTCCCACTCATGAAAAGTATAGTGTTGCTTACCTCTGGTTTCACTTCTTTTTCTTTGATCGACAGCAACATGTGAGTTCTCCCATTTTTCTCCAGTGTGTATGTGTTCTTTCTCCCATCATGAATCACATTTATGTCATATTGCCACGGTCTAACCAGCAATAAATGGCAAACATCCATGGGAATGACATCACATAATATTTCGTCCTTATATCCTCCTATTTTAAATTCAACAAAACATTGTTTGGTGACATTTACTTGATGTCCTTTTTGTAGCCAAGAAACTTTGTATGGGCTTGGATGTATGATAGTATCCAGCTCCAACTTTTCTACCATCTATGTAGAAGAGATATTGTCTGTGCTACCACTGTCCACGATGACTTTTCATACTTTGTCTTTTGTCTTACAGGCAGTTTGAAACAAATTGTTCCTTTGGGCTGGGTTCTCTACCTCCTTCTCTGGCATTAAGAGAAATTTCCTCATCATTAAGGATCTTCCTCCCTCAGCATCCTCTGCCTCAACATTCCGTCCTTGAGCTTCGGCAATGTGAGTCTCACCACCATCTTTCTTTCTGTCTGGACACTCATAAGATTTATGTCCATTTTTCCCATAGACAAAACATTTCACTTCACCTCCTCTACCTCTTCCTCTTCCTCTAGCTTGAGGAAAAGTATTCCTATCATCATACTTACCTCTCTGTGAGCTTCCACCTCTCTCATGTTGAGGTTGAGTTTTCTTCGCTTCTTCTTTAGATTTATGAGTTATGTCTTAGACAATTGTTTTTCCTCTAGCCTGATTTCTGCCTCGGCCTCTCTGACCTTGCTTTCATCTCAGCTTCTCTTTAGCTTTCAAAGCCATCTGATAAGCATCTTCTACAATCCGAAGGGCCATCATGCTCATCTCATCCTGAATGTCATATCTTAGAACATTCATGTATCTGGAAACCTTTTCATCATCACTTTCCCGATGACTTGCCCTAATATTTACCTTGTAGAACTCTTCAGTGTATTCTTTCATTGACATCAGCTTCTGACTCAAATTTTGCATCCTTCGAAACAGAGTGATTTGATAATCCTTGGGTATGAATTTGGCTTTCATCTTCGCAACAATTCTATCCCAACTCTTGATTTTATGCTTTCCTTTGCAGCGTCTGTTAGCCTGCAGCTCATCCCACCATAAAGTTGCATGCCCTTTAAGTCTAGTGATAGAATGTTTGACTTTCTTATCTTCCTCGACATCCTCATAGTCGAAATATTTATCCAGAGCTCTAATCCAATCTAGAATCTCTTCAACATCCAGGTTTCCCTCATACATGGGAATCTCCATCTTTTCTCTAGCACCTATCCTCGCAACAACCCTGAGAAGGTGTTCATCTATAGCATCTTCTACTGCTACTTCTTCTCCTTGTCTAGCTTCATTTTCACTTTCCGCTTCGCTGAAATCCCCAGTGTCAATTGTGCGTCTCTGTGTTGTCTCCATGGCATCAATCCTAGCATGTAGTTCACGCATTTCTCTTTCCACTGTTGGATCAGGCATCGCCACTGGCTTGTCTCTTCTTCTTGGAAGCATGGCTATAAAATGTTCCTCTTTTCTCTACTACAGAAAGTAAATACTTGTTCTGCAACTCTGATACCACACTGATGTATATCAAAGTGTTCTTTTCTTCCGTCTGCTTCCTTCGCCTGCAATATACAAACAAAGTCAGGCTCTGATACCAAATGTTGCAGACCCCCAAACCTCAGCCTAGGGTCCATGCAGTATCATTCTAATATTCTCTCCTGAGTCTGATTGACTCTTCGATTCCTCCATAGGGAAACCCTCACACACACGACAGTGTATCCACATGTCCTTGTGCAAGCGCCTTTTCACAACTCGCGTGTTCATGGGTTGAATACCCTCGACTTCTCCCCTCCAAACGTCAATACCTGAGATGCGATGAGTATGTCCCTTACTTGCTATCTCCCTCTGTGCATAACCACTGGCTAGGGCTAAACGCTAGTCTCTCTCTCAACTCGCAAGTTCACGACTTATGATGTTGAACCCCTGTGCTTCTTTCTTACGAGATCTCGAAAAATGAGAATTCAACCAGGGTGTTGACTCCCTTTTTGAATGAAAAATGTCCACCACCTGTCACTAATTCTTCCTCTCTCTAGGAATCTTATTCTCATGCCACCTATCAACCATGTGGGTCCCACCAAGCAGATGTGACACGTGTTGCACGAGCCTCGCTCCATCTGATGACCTGCTTTATTTCAGGCTTCTGGGTATCGGGAGTTTGAAACTCTCGATCAAAAAACACTGCCTCCTCTGTTCCCCAACACCCAAAGTGCCAAAATCCAAAAAAATCACGCCAATTCCTATTGCAAATCACGACTTTGGGACTTTCGTTCCACTATGCTCAACTCCTTGTCGCCAGGATCCCTGAAATGTCGAAATGATCTAACGGCTCAGACAGATCATGATCAACAGTCCACATTGATTCTGGATCCTAAAGTGATGAGTTTTCCTGCCTCTGACCACACTGCAACTTCTATGGATCCCATGGTCTTCACAACTTCAGGAGTTCTCCTTAGAGAATTCCAACCGCTCGTTTCCTCCTTGACAACTTATTCAAAATGAACCAAAGTTATTCCTCTTGAACTTATCTTCTACTGAGGTGAATTCGACCCCATCTCCCTTGGAAGTATTTCAATCTTTGTATTCCTTTGAAATGTTTCAATCCCCGAATTCCTTTGAAGTGTTCAAAGGCGTAAAACCTCCTGATCTTTCTTTGGCAACTTCAAGCCTTGAAAGAACTCCTGCACACACTCCTTGCAGAAATTTATCAAATACTTATGGGTATTTGATTCTTTGACTCTGTACTCCCGGCAATTGAAATCCGTCAGTCCTTCCTTTAGTTGATAAGTCCTAATAATTCCAACACCCTGTGCATTCCTTGCATGAATTTTGCGCTTCAGCGACACTTATGCTGGAATGAGAACAACAGTATCCCTCCTTAGCTTTCTAAGATAAAACTCAGAGTCTTTGTCTATGCATACCTTGTGGACGCTTCACTACACTCCTTGCAGGAACTTCTCTCACTCAGGAAGAGAAACAATTGAAACTCATTCTCTTTCTCTCTCAGACTTCATACACATAACATGAAATCATACATACACAACATAGTCTCATAAAAAATGCATAACAGAGAGAATAAAACAAGCGTAAGCATACCATTCACCATGTATAAACATAAAACATCATAACACCATGAAATTTGGTTCAAAGCTTCATAGATTAATTCAAAGCTCCTGTACATGGGTTCTTCTCTACAGTTCTCTGCTACAACACCCTCCTCTCCTGTGTTATGGTAATGATACAATACTCTTACAATGATACAATGGTGAGGATGTCTATATCCATTTTCCCTCCTACTCTCTAAACTATCTAATCTCACATTCATGTCTACCTACTCTCACATTAATGGACTTAAATGCCTCAATACAATCGACAAATGGGAGAAAATCACTCACGATCCGTTTACAACCTCCAAGATATAAATGCAAAGTATGCCATCTTCCTAACTATTACATTAATGCTTTTGTTTCAAAATTCAAAATGGGTTTTATGAAAAATCTGCTCTTTTTCTTCCTTCGCGTGTCCATCTATTTCTTGGGCTTAGTCGCGTGATTTGGCTTTGTACGATGCTCCTACATCATCTAGTCATCAAAGGTTGGAGCCACCCTTTTTCTAAGTATTGAGACGATACACCTAAGCCAAAAAAGTTGGATTTTTTGATTTCGTATATATCATAGTCATATATATCTGAACCCTCGATATCCCGACAGGCGAAGTGGAAAAGTTAGCTTAAGTTTAATCATGGTTTTTTAACCTTTAAACACAGATTATCACATTTGATACATCATCCTCTCGTGTTTCGGGAGTCACACCTCGAACGCCCTTCAAATGTCTGACACACGATGTTGCGAGATTAGTTTAAGTTAAAACTGGTTAATAGCAAGAATAATGACTTTTAAGCCATATTTAATCTTCGTTGTGATTTCGCGAATCGACGGTTGTTAGCCCAAAAAAAAAAAAATTGTATCTCTGATCCCCAAAGTCACGATTTTTGTTAATTAATCGAGGTTAATTAAAATCTTAATTCAAATCACAGTTAATGAACCAAATCGTAATATCGTGAATTCAGGGTTCGCGTATTCAACGACTAGGAGTAAAACCATCTGATACTGCGAACTCTAAAAAAGGGATTAAGGACCAAACACACTTAATAAAAGGTTGAACTGAATTAATTAACACCTTAAACAACCTTCAACCCATATGGCCTACGCACCGAGAATTAAACGTTGTCGTGATCCTCCCAAATCGTGAATTATCAAACATTTATGGCATTTATTAAGAAATTTAGTGAGGTGAATCATAGTAAGATCCCATTTTGTTTCTAAATATTTCTATTAAATGATTCAAATGTTCTGTCAGCAAGGACTCACATAGACTTAAGTTCTCAAAGAGAAAAGGTTTCAGTCATTATCTTAGATTTCTTTCTAATTTGCGCAGAGCCAAGTTCACCAATATAACCTCTGTCTATGTTTTCATTTTCTATGAAAGGGGATCTAATTTGCAAGGTTTTGTATCATGGCTCTGTGAAAAGAGTCCAAGGCAACTATCGAGAGTCCAGGTCAAGGTTCAGATATTATTTTTTATACCTCGCCTAGAAGTATCAATACTTTCAAAACATGGACATATGTCTCCGACATTCTGCAATCCGAGCTGATAAATTGTCCACATGATTCCAGTGATAACGAGAAAGATGACTTGTCCACCAAATAAAAAATCATCGCTCATTCGGAGATGCACAATATAAAATCAAGGCCACATATTTTTTCCTATTATGATATGATCAAATGGGTGTTGGACCATGTAGACATCCCGACTAGGAAAATTTTCAATGAGCAGAAGGTGGCAATTGGGACATTCAAGCCAAAGCCTTTACAGGAAATGTATAAATTGTCTCCCACACTAAAACTTACTCACAATGATGGATTCTTGGAGGGTTTCAAAAATAAGGAATGCTAGCATTTTGGGAAAACCTTATCCGATCTAATCAAAGACTGGGTTTCGCACCCCACGAAACTCAGGGCCGATACTAATGGAATTTTCTCAATCTCATCGTTGGTACCACAATTCCTATATATTGCAATGATGGTTTGTAGACTGTATGGGAAGGATGACACCTCTCACTTATTTCTCCCATGGGTGCCACTTATTCACATAGTAGCAGAGGGATTCTCTTTCGACTGGGCCAAATTGTTGTCAGACAGTCTGGCCAGTCGAATTACAGAATATCGAGTACAAAAGGTGAGAAGGAAAGTGTCATCATTATTCATGTTCACTTACATCATGGACGTTGTTTTCTTCATGACACCTTTCCCATTAATCAGCTAGAGCTGGACTCCAACTAATGCAGAGCCTATTCATGTCTACCACTCGAAACTTTGGGAAGATAAAGCCAAAGAATTCATCTATGAGATTTTAAAATGGGTAATGGTACCAATGCATGTCTCTATCTTCAGCCATCTACCTCCCAGGATTTTAGATAACATCATGGCCAACCTGAGCAGCATGGCAGATTGGTATATAGAAGAGGAATTTTCATATATTAGGGTTTTTGGCATCTCTATCCCCCCATATGCTCTGTCTCTATTCTTACCAGACAAGCTAGTATGTCATGAGATCGCCAAGCAAACTATGCTCAGTGGGATAAGCAAGGAGCTCAAAGGAGTATCGAAGAAGGTATGTCCACTCGTCCCCATTCACATTGGTACATATTCTTTATTAGATTTTGGCCATGCCAAAGCGAAGGATACGACCTTGGAGGAAATGAAATTGGTGGACATTGAGTTTAAGAAACACGACCCTAATAAGGTTGTGAGTAATCACATGGCGAGCTGTGGGATGAAGAGATACGAACACAAAGACTCACCTCATGATGAAATATTCATGGGGCCAAAATGAAGGACTTTTATTCATCAAGTATTCAGTCACGTTTAGTTAGTAAATACTTCCTTAATTGATTTATTTGGATTCTATAACTTTTGGTGTCTTTTTTTGGTTGGATAGTTAATATGATTCTTACAAATATTTTTGATAATGTATGGAACCTACATGATCTTCCTCCCTCAACTAGCATTGTTATATATATCCTTACAAAGATTTATTCTCAACAAGTGGTATACAAAACTTTAGGTGTCATATTGCCACAATATAGATAGACATTTGACTTGAATGAAGAAGTTCAAAGTTATGAACATTATAATGGCACAAAAGCTAAAGATAAGCACTACTTATTATTAAGTTTGGCTCATCTCTTATGGGTATTTATGAGACTCAACATCAATAGTATTGGATCAACTTCTTGAGGCTAGAACTTTATCACATGTAAAACTCAAAGTTTTTAGACAATTCTTATCATGAGCCATTCATTAAGAATTGTATTTCAGAGATTACTTTGTAATCCATTGAAGCAAATCTCTGAGTGGGTTTGGTAGATCTTTCTTTCATGTACACAATAGAAATTAGCTTCAATTGCAACGTGTCTCTTTTCCTCAAAATTAAATATTTAGATGACCCCTTGTGTGCTCCTCCTTATTGATTCTTCAAAAAGGTTACTCATACCTCTCTACCAAGCAAACATCAATTTAAGGCCACTCCAAAGTTGAAAATTTATGATGCAGTGAATTTTAAGACGACTTTAAGGCAAAAGTTCCTACAAATGAAAAAAGCTTAGATCTCTAGGAATTCAATAAAGATATTTGTTGGGTCAAAGGGTTAAGAATCATTTATGTATATGATACTTGTTATGGCATCATATTTGGGAGTACTTGTAGAAAAAATTCTAGAATTAGAATTTTGAATGGCTGTCAATTGATTGTTTTCTATAGAAA
>ML845493.1:40438-54698 GCA_009831015.1 Picea engelmannii | reverse complement strand
TAGGGGAAGAAAACCCAACAAAAACTTCCTTATGATAAATAGCTTATACAATGTTCAAGAGATAACTCAAACCAATACAGAAAGTCCTCCCCAAGAGATGCGCCACTCTTCTTCTCCTCTCCAACTGGTAATTGTAGCTTGCCTCATAAGAGAATGAGCAAGTGAGTTGTGTGTTTGAAGTGAGGCACTAGCCTCTTATTTATACAAGACTGGCACGTGTGAAAGGTCACAATTGGCAGGGATGACCTCTCACTCTGGGTGGGTATACCCACCTTTAATTAATTATGGGTCTTCCATGATAACTACTGTGGCTGACTTCTTATTCTTCCCTTTGTAATTGTCTAATGACCAATCCACAAAAGGGGATTTGGTCCTTATACAATTACCGACATGATTAATCCACAATGGGGATTAATCCAATAACAATAATAATAATAATGACATGATTAATCTGCAATGGGGATTTAATCCAATAATAATAAGAATGCTCTTCACAGTTACATTATTTCAACACTCCCCCTTAAAAAGAAGGGTATTCTTCATCAGCATCAGGCGAGAGAGGTCTACATCATCAGTGGCATCTTGGGGACAGTATCGTCTATATCATCTTGAAACATTGGCTAGCACATTTATGAGTCATTATAACTTTTCTTCATCGGCAGCATCATCATTCTCGAAAGAATCCTATCATCATCTGCATCAAATATGTATCAGTAAAAATGATACCTCATCACAACAATAGGCTGGCACATCACAATACTACACCGTCTCAATGTCACAGCGGTTAAGTTGGTAGCTCAGTGTCAGTCACATTTTTCTTTACGTCTAACAACTAGGTTAGAAGCCAGGAATATCACCATCTCTCTTTACGTCTAACAACTAGTTCAGAAGCGAGGAATCACAACGTCATGCTTTACATCTAACAACTAGGTCAGAAGCATGATTCATCTTGCTTTATGTCTAACAACGAGGTTAGAAGCAAGGAACACATCAACATCTCGCTTTACGTCTAACAATGAGGTCAGAAGCGAGGAATCATCTTTCTTTACGTCTAACAACTAGGTCAGAAGCAAGGAATCAACGACATCATGCTTTACATCTAACAGCGAGGTGAAAAGCATGACTCATATTTCTTTACGTCTAACAGCGAGGTCAGAAGAAAGGATCACCTAGTGTCATGCCTTACGTCTAATAGTGAGGTTAGAAGCATGATTCATCTTTCTTTACATCTAAGAGAAAGGTCAGAAGCAAGGATCACATAGCGTCATGCTTTACATCTAATAGCGAGGTCAGAAGCATGACTCATCTTTCTTTACGTCTAACAATGAGGCCAAAAGCAAGGATCACACAACGTCATGCTTTACGTCTAACAACGAGGTCAAAAGCATGACTCATCTTGTTTTACGTCTAATAATGAGGTCAGAAGCAAGGATCACACAGCGTCAAGCTTTACATCTAACAATGAGGTCAGAATCATGAATCATCTTGCTTTATGTCTAACAACGAGGTCAGAATCAAGGATCACATAGCATCATGCTTTAGGTCTAACAGCAAGGTCAGAGGCATGAAGCATCTTGCTTTATGTCTAACAACTAGGTCAGAAGCAAGGAATACATATACTCCCCCTTTCAGGGAGGGTCCTTTCGGACTATACCAAGCTTATCTCGAAAGTGTTCAAACTTTACATGAGATAGAGGCTTAGTCAACACATCAAGAACCTGTTCATCCGTGCTAATGTACTGGAGCTTCAAGGCTCCTCTCTATACCATGTCGCGGATGAAATGATAGTGGATCTCTATGTGCTTCGATCTGTCGTGGAACACATGATTCTTTGTCATTTTAATGCAGCTTTGATTGTCACATAGAATCGCGGTTGCTCTCATCTCCAAATCAAATATGTCTGTCAGCAATATTCGAAGCCATATAGCTTCGTAGCTAGCAGAACATGCAACAATGTGCTCTGTTTCCACTGTGCTGAGAGAAATACTGGATTGCTTCCTACTCTGCCATGAGATCATGATTGATCTCAAACTGAAACAACATCTGAAAGTGTTTTTTCTATCAGCAACGCTTCCTGCCCAATCTACATCAATATATCCACTCAATGTGAAGTCATGATCTCCATCATAGCTGAGACCATAATCCACTGTACCTTTAAGGTACCTCATCACATTTTTTCCAGCCACTAGGTGAACATGTCTAGGCTCTACCAGAAACTAATTCAAGGTGTTCACTGCAAAACAAATGTTTGGTCTGGTGTTCTTCAGGTACATCAGCGATCTAATAATCTTTATGTACAGAGTGGAATCTAGCGGTTTTAGCTTCTCTTCCATGGGTGTATTCATGGTCTTGCATTCTAGAATGTTGAATCTCTTTAAGATTTCGACTGTGTACTTCCCTTGGTTAATGAATATTCTCTCTGAACTCTGCCATACCTTAAGGCCTAAGAATTAATGCATTAGACCAAGGTCTTTCATTTCAAATTTTTTGGCAAGTCTCTGTTTACATTTAGCAATGATCTTTTCTTCTCCAGTTAAGAATAGGTCATCCACAAATAGTAATAGTATTACTGGTTCATTATCCATAATTTTGAAGTAGATATTTGAGTGTGCTTTACTCTTGGTAAATCCCAAGATCATCAAGAAACTGTCTATATGGCCATACAAAGCTCTAGGAGCTTGCTTCAATCCGTATAAGGCTTTCTTCAATCGATAGACATGAGACTTCCTGTCTTCAACCTCAAATCCTTGGGGTTGCTCTATATACACTTCCACTTCGATAATACCATTCAGGAAAGCTGTCTTCATGTCCATCTAGTGCACCTTCCATTTCAGCTTGGCAGAAAGAGCTATAATGGTTCTGATCGAAGTGTATCTGGCCACATGAGCGAATGTCTCTTCATATTCGATACCTTCCTTCTAGGAAAAGCCACGAGCGAAAAATCTTGCTTTATATTTCTCAATACTTCCATTAGCAACATGTTTTATTTTGAAGAGCTATTTTGATCATACCACATAGTTACTTTTTGGTCTGCGAACTATTTCCCATACATCATTCTTCATTATGGATTAGTATTCCTCTTTCATTGCATCTACCCATTCCTTCTTTTGGATGGCCTCTTCAAAGCATGTGGGTTCTTCATCAAGTAGATTGCACATCAAAGCCCTATAACTGGAGAATGGATTTGGTCTCTTCACCTATCTCGTGGTTCCTTCTAGAACACCATACTTCTCTCCATCTTGAATAAGCTCTCTTGCCCAAGTAGTCTTTCTTTTATCTTTTTTTTAAATATTTTAAAGGAGGTTGATTCTTCATTTTATTTTTAAAGAAATAAATAAAGCAAATTGGTCGTTGATAAGAAGAAAAAAGATAGATAAGAAGAAAGAAGATAGATAAGTCACTCTGAATGGAATGGACTATTTCATGTGATATCTAATTATATCACATATGGAGTGCCACATGTAAATGTTATGGTTGGAGAGTTTGTTTGTTGAAAGCATGCTTAGTATGTTGAGTTGTTGCTTGTGTAAGTTGTTAAAGTTGATGAAAATAACTTTAATGTTTTGGTGATATGAGAAAATATTTGTTTCTTGGAAGAATGTATTGAATCTTATTGAGTGTAGCTAACTCAATATTGGTATAGTTATTTTGTTAGAATTCACAACTCTAACAAATGATAGGAGAACAAGGAAATCCAAGAGTAAATTCAAGAGAAAAAAGATGTTAAGCATGGTGATGAGATTTATTTTGGCATTTCTAAAGGGATTTGCAAAGAGATAAGAATTTATGTGAATCGAAGAAGCATATTTCAACTAGACCAATAAAGTCGGTAGATGAAGAAGAGTCATCATGGAGCAAGAAAATAGTCTACAAGAAAGAAAATTGAAAGAGTCATCATGGAGCAAATAGTCGTCTACAAGAAAGAAAATCAGGCTTTCCATAGAGAAGAAGTCGCAAGACAAAAGTATTGTCTCTTCTATTGGCGAAGACCAAGTCGTTGAGCCATTTTTATGGACAACTTTTCTAGATTATTGAGCAGTAAAAACTACATGAAGAAAGTTGCAAAGAAGAAAGATGGGCAGAGACACAACAAAATATAACAAAAGTTTTTGGTTTTTTCATTCATCAGCAAATACATAAGAAATGAATTGTTGTAATTTGAGGGGTGCATGTTTGGTTGTACTCGACACCCCAATAGACACTCCAACCTACATAAGTCAATATGTGATCATGTAGCATGTATCATTAGTTTCAAGCAACATGAATCGTTGGCCATGATACATCACAACTATATGTAAACTTTGTTCCTCATGTTTAGTAAGCCATGATTGAATCAGGCCTACATAGGTCGGTATGTGATCATGTAGAATGTATCCTTGGTTTCGAGCAACATGAAGCACTGGCCATGATACATCACAACTATCCCCTGTTTTGAGCAGCTTGAGGCATTGGCCATGATACATTACAACTATCCTTGGTTTGAAGCAGTTTGAGGCACTTGCCAGAAGGAATGTGGTATTAAGTCCACTTTGGTGAAGGAATGTGGTATAAAGTCCACTTTGGTAGATGAATGTGGTACCATGTCCACTTTGGTAAAGGAATGTGGTATGAAGTCCACTTTGGTAGATACAAGGGTGTTTATTCATATAACTTGATGATTTTATCAGAGAATTTGAATCTTCTTTGAATTTTCGATTAACAGGAGATTAACAGGGGAAATCTGAGATATTGATCTCAGAGTAAGGACGAAGTTTTTCTTAAGGGGGAGTGTGAATTCTATTTCATTGGAATGCATTGGTAGCTGGTGATAGTGATATTTATTCCTGGATGTAATTAAGGGGGAGTGTTAAAGAAAACACCTAATTACATCTTTAACTAGTTAGTTAGTTAGTTAGTTTATTGTTACACGAGTTGGTAACTCACTTTGTAACGTCTTGTAACCATATTGTGTAACTATACATGTTCATATGAATAGAATACACATCAATAGTGTAGTATTTTGCATCAATTCTATCTCTTCTTAATATTTTCAAAAGAGCAAGCCTTACGAGATCATGATTCATATCCCATTGACCAAGAGCCACTACCTTTTTCACCACCACCTTGTTGGTAAGATCGAGACCCAGTCCTAGGTCCCACTCTCGGTCTAGAGCTAGATCCATATGCATATGCATATATATATATGATCCCTATCCAAAAAATCGAAAGGAAGATCCTGCTGATCCAGTTTATTGAACATAGACAAAGGCAAAGGCAGCAGGGGCATAGGTTGAGGAACAGACAAAGGAAAGGGAATGATAGAAACTCCCCTATATATAGCAAGAGAAGCCAACGTTGAGAAAGCTATGGATACTACTAAATTGTCCCTATTCACCAGATAAAAACCCACCGCTGCAAGCTTCTACGTATCCTCCTATGTGATGAGTTGATAGGTAGTGAAAGGAGAGTTCCCTGTGTCCATACTAAGACAAAATGTAGAGGTGAGCATCCTATGATTGTTGATGTATGAATGAGGTCTCTTTCCCTCCCTTGCTGTTGATTGATCCTTGTTCAAGGTTCAAATGAAACTAGTGAAGGTTGGGTTCGAGACTAGGTATAAATACACAGCTGGCATAGCTACTTCAGCGCTATGAGCATGTGATTGGTTCTATGAGAGTTTTCCAATCATTTCCATTTCTATTGATGGTGTTCTCTCCCATCCCACGTTTTCACATATTCGTTAGTTGGCATCGCAATCGCCCTTATCGGGTTCTCTGTGCGCATCAGAGACTTTGGCTACCGAGTAAGATGAGGAATAAATTGACTTCATTCAATCTACCTTACTTCTACATGAGAAGCCCTCCAGTATACACACTCTTTCTTGTCCCGATAAGCTCTTCTCCTCCCAATGATCGTCTGGATATGAGAAGGGAGAATCCGGGCTACTCCATTCAGTAACTATAAGACACATGGAATAGGGAGAGCGGTATAATAACTTTTCTCTGTGTTGAGTGATACAACCTGGGGATAAGTCAGATGAATCGAAACAAAGTGGGTCATGAGATATTACTATGTCACTTCGAGAGAGAAACCTACGTGATCAAAGAACCAAAATTGATTATTCGAGCTTCTCGATTCATAGAATAAATGTGCATCTGCTATACCTTAATTTGCTATTGTTCCCACCCTTTTGATTTATTCAAAATAGCGGGCCCGCTTATTTACCGCAATACAACCTCTTATTAATTCATAATTGAACGATTATGGAGAGCGAATGCAACTTATTAAGTAGTCGCGGTATATTAGTTGTGGAATGCAACATATAATTTATTTGCAATATGTTAGTGATAAGTATAGGATCCTTAGGTTTATATTACAGGGATGATCTTCTCATGCTATCACTTAAAAACCAAACGAATGTGTCATTCCTACTTATATATCACTCAAGGCCGGCAGTCTTTAATGATTATTAATTGATTCGCAGATTCATTTTATCAAGATCAATACCTTTATTAATTAATACTGGAACTATTATTAATGAAACGGGGAGGTTAGGTGCTTGGGACGTGCTGTGCCTAGATACTAAGGAAATTCCTATGTGAAAGGAACTATAATTCATAATGATCGGTTCATAACCTACATAAACAGGAGGTGAAACCAATGGATGGATATCAAAGTTTAGGAGGATTTGGATCACGCTCAGAATAAACCGTTGAAACTGGTACAGGTGATCCTGTTAGATCTACTGCTTATGCTAGATATGTTAAACATAATGTAATCTGACTATACACTGCCATCTGTACTGGACAATTGTACTTTCTATTTCTGTCTTGCTTGAGCCTATTTATCTCAGCTATATCTCATCGCATTGAATATATTTTTCATTCCAACTTCTTCAGTACTTCTTCATACATTTCAATATACTGTTCTATTCTTTTCTCTCTGCATTTCTCTTCGCTTCACAATTTATCATGGTATCAGAGCTTCAACAGTAAGCCTCTTCACACAGTCTGGAGAGCAACACGATCCTCATAGTGCAGAGATTCACGGATCTTGAGAGCACGCAACATAGTGTTTTCACAAAGATTGGAGAGTTGTCTGCAATACTCTCAAAAGATCAACGTAGGAATCTTTTCAACGTAGGAATCTTAGATATTCTTGAAAATATTCTTGTAATCCTTTCAAGAATTGTCAAAGATTGGCGAAGAAGAGCTACAGAATGGAGGAACGTTTAAAGAACTAGAAGAATTCGCTCAAATTCATTAAAGATTCATTTAAAAGGAAGAATCGTTTAAAGATTTACGGGAATCACTCAAATCTGTCAAGGATTGTAGCACAGAATGAAGAACTCGTGAAATTATTTCAAATCTTTGAAAGATTCACAAATTGTTTCTTCCACGGAAGAAAATTCCCTCAAATTTAGCAAAGATCGAGTCTATTGTGCAAAGAACCGCCATTGAATCCATAAGATTCGTCCTGCGAATGGATCCAAAGAAGAAAACCAGTTCAAAAGGGACGAATAGAGAGCGGAAAAGGCAAAAGAATTTCAGTCGTTATATCTTGCGCAGAGGAACGACAGTCGTTGGATCAGCGAGAAGGTGCACGAGGTTTAGTCCTCTAGAGTGCCAAGGAATTTCGACTTGTGAAATCCCGATGTCATCTGGACCATCCATCAAGAAACACGTGGCGAGATTGCGGCACTTAGCTGACTCGCAAGGTGTAAAGGTCAAAAGACCATTCTGGACCGTTGGATCGAGAAAGATCATGAGCCGTCGATCTTATATCATCGCAAAATCGGGAATCGGGAGTTGGACAAGCAAAGGAAACTGCTCTCAAAAAACTCTGATAAGCAATATAGAGAAATCCCGAGAGGACCTATGAGCCATCCATATTAGAGGACAGGTGGCAGAAGATCAAAGCATCGTCACATCATCATTTTGGAGTTCGCGGTTTTGAAAGACCGTCGCAACATGAGTTTGAAACTCGTAAAATTGCGATTCCCGAAATAGCGATAAGATCACAACCGTCCGTTTGTTTGGACATGTGGAGGACATCAAGGAAACCGTCGGCATTTCGGTAATCGTGGTTTCAAGTTGTCAGAGAAATTTGGAGTCGCAAGTCGCGAAATCGTGAAACAACGCGTATCGTCCATCTTTCGGGGACGTGTGGCGTCAATCCGAGGACACGGGAAAAGTCCCGAAAAGGAAAAGTCCATTGGAATATCGGGATTCGGTAAATCACGAAACCTGAGGACAAGGGATCGGGTTTCTTTATGGTGAAAACCCCGTAAACGATCGGAGTCGTTCATCTTGAGGAGACACGTGGGCGAGATTGGGAGAGTCAATCGACACATCAGGATTCGAAAAATCGTGAATCTTGAGGACAAAAAGAACAAGCATTTCGGAACTCCGAAGTGCGAAATCTCGACAGGAGGTAAACCTCGTCGTGGGGCCCAACTGACATCATCTCATCAAAATCATGGGATCGGGAATATCCACAGTGAAATCCCCGACGCGGATTTAATCCGTCCATCTGTTGGGACACGTGGCAGGAATCAAGTCCATCGGCATTACGGGATTTAGAAAATCGTGGATCTTAACGTCGAGACGTCCGGTGCATTTGAAGTCTCGATATCGCAAGAAGGGATCAGGACCGTCCATCATAGGAGGACGCGTGGCGTAGATCAAAGCAATCGGGAAAAGTCCCGAAAGGACAACGCCATCGATAAATCGGAGATCATGGAATCGACGAGACAAAAGAAGTCGTTATCAAGGTTCATGAAGTCCCGATTCGCGATATCTCGATAAAATCTGGGCCTTCAGATCACAAGAAGATTTGGATCGTTGAATTGTCCAAAGGCGATTTTCGCATTTCAGCGATTTGAAAGACAAAGAGCCGAAAAATCCCATAGTTCCTTAACATTAAAGTGCGTGGTCACATTGCACTGTGACAAAGGCCAATTCAAGGCAGATAAGCTCCCTTCGGCAATCAACAAGTCGGCATTTCGAAGTTCAGAGGTAAATATGAAATTTCCCTCGATTCTATCTGCAATTTTTTTTTATGGCGTCATCCAACAATTTAGACCAACTCAGGGTCCGATTCTTCTTGGAAAGAATTATGAGTTTTGGTATCTTCGAATGAGATTGTTCTTGCAAGAACAAGAGTGTTGGGAACCAGTGGATCTTGGATATGTGGAACCAGATACAGCCGCCCTCACTGCCATGACAAATCCACAGCGAATAGCTCAGGCAATGCAAAGAAACAGATAAAATAAAGATAAATTCTGGATTCAAAATTCTCTGGATGACTCAGTTTTTTCAAAAATCACAGGCACTAGTACTTCCAAACAGGCCTGGGACATCCTTAAATCTTCCTACCAAGGAAATTACACGGTCAAAACAGTTAAATTGTAGACCTTGTGGATGCAATTCCAGACTCTAAGGATGACAGAGTCTGAAAATGTGGATCAGTTCATGACCAGAGTCATGGGAATCGTGAACCAGATCAGATTGATTGGTGAAACCATCACTGATCAACGAATTGTTGAGAAAATTCTGAGAAGTTTACCAAAGAAATTCGAAATGGTTGTAACAACAATCCTTGAATCCAAGGATCTGTCAAGATTTTCAACAGATGAATTAATTAGTTCTCTGGTGACACATGAGACCAAACTGCATCTCACAGATGAGTCAATCTCCAATGCTTTCAAAACTCAATTTTCCTTCAGTAGAGGGAGAGGCAGAGGAAGAATCAGAGGTCACCAAGGAAGAGGGAGTAATGAAAGTAACCCTCACTCCAGTGGAGGTAACAGAAAACAATATCCAAATCAGAATTTCCAAGGTCAAAGACATCAACAACAAAATCAACATCAGAATTTCCAGCCTCACAGAGGCAGAGGGAGAAGATCATATGATAAAACAAGCATACAATGCTATTACTGCAAAAAGTATGGGCACTATGAATCTGAATGCAGGAAGAAGCAAGCCGATCAACTCTCAAGCAGATCACATGTGTCAAATCACACGGGAGAAAACTCAGGAGGTATGTTTCTTTCGTGCCACAAGAGTGAACAACAACCTAAAGATCTCTGGTTACTGGACAATGGATGAAACAATCACATGACAGGTAACAAAGAATTACTTTCATGCATTTATTCATCAATATCATCTGATATTACACTTGGAAATGATTATTTAGTCAAAGTTCAAGGAAAAGGAACTGTTCCTATTCTTACTAAACAGAATGTAAAGAAAGACATAAACAATGTCTATCATGTACCAGATATGAAACATAATTTTCTAAGTGTAGGACAACTCATTGAACATGGCTATAAGGTACTCTTTGAGGGAGCATCTCACAAGATATTTGACAAAATACCAAGCATAAAATTAATTTCTGAAGTCCATATGACCCCAAATAGGATGTTTCCCCTTACCCTCAGAACTGCAAATCTAAGTCAACCATATGCATAGAGTGCATCCACCCTGAATGAAACAATGGTTTGGCATACAAGATTTGGACATCTACCATTTCAGAGTCTAATTCTTCTTCAAAAAAACTCCATGGTCAAAGGTCTACCTATCTTTAAAGAGAAAATTCCCACATGTGAGTCTTGCATACTTGGAAAACATAAGAGAACTAGTTTTCCACAGTCTTCCAATCAAGCCAAACAACATCTTGAACTTGTCGACACTGACCTATGTGGACCAACGAAAACAGAGTCAATAGGTGGTAGCTTTTACTTTGTAATGTTTATTGATGATTTCAGCAGAAAAATATGGATCTACTTTCTCAGACATAAGTCTGAAACATTTACAAAATTCAAAGAATTCAAGGCAGAAGATGAAAAACAGAGTGGAAAATATCTCAAAGTACTCAAGTCAGATGGAGGAGGAGAATACAACTCCAGAGAATTTGCAAATTTCTGCAAATCACAAGGCATTATCATGCAAACAACAGCCAGATATACTCCACATCAAAATGGAGTGGCTGAAAGGAAAAATCAGACAATAATGAACATGAAAAGAACACTTCTCAAAGAGAAATGTTTGTCAAACATTTTTTGGACTAAAGCAATAGCATGCTCAATCTATCTCTTGAATAGATCACCAACCACCTGTCTAAAGATGAAAGTTCCCCAAGAAGCATGGAGTGCGACAAAGCTCAATGTTGCACATCTAAAGACATTTGGATGCATAGCATACGCTCACATACCTTCCGAATTAAGGAAGAAACTTGATGACAGAAGTGAGAAATGTATTTTCACTGGATATAGTGAAACATCTAAAGCTTACAGGCTTTACAATCCAATCTCCAAGAAATTATTTCTCAGCAGAGATGTAAGATTTCTGGAAAATCAATTCCGAAATGATTTAGAAAATCAACAGATGGATAGTCAAAATCCATTGCTGCCAAGTTCTGAAAACAAAAAAAATTCAGAACAGCATGTACCTCAAACTATTCTTCGAAGATTGCAGGTACAAAGACAACCTGAAAACTCTCAGGATAACTCAACTTCCAAAAGAGAATCATTCTTTAAACCACAGAATCAGATAACTCGAAGTTTGAGAGAGATCCATCAGCAGTTGGATGACTTTGAGCAACACAAACTTTTTGCTTTAAAGTCATATCAACCTACATCCTTTAAGGAATTAGCTAAGGAGACACATTGGGTTCAAGCCATGAACCAAGAAATTGACACCATTGAGAAGAACAAGACATTGGATCTTGTTGATTTGCCAACTCACAAGAAGATTATTGGTGTCAAGTGGGTTTACAAAACTAAACTCAATGAAAAAGGGCAGATTGAAAAGCATAAGGCAAGACTTGTTGCCAAAGGATTCTCACAACAACCGGGTACTGATTATGGTGAAACTTTTACTCCAGTAGCAAGATTAGACACTGTAATAACTCTATTGGCCATAGGAGCACAACAAAAATGGCAAGTTTACCAAATGGATGTCAAGTCAGCATTCCTAAATGGTTTTTTAGAAGAAGAAGTTTATGTCGATCAACCACCTAGATTTTAAGTCCAAGAGCACCCAACCAAAGTATATCGGTTGAAGAAATCCTTGTATGGCTTAAAGCAAGCTCCAAGAGCTTGGTACAGCAGAATTGACACTTATCTCATCAAAAGTGGTTTCAGCAGAAATCAAAATGAGCCAACTCTTTAAACCAAAATAGATCATCACGGTAAAATTTTAATTGTATGTTTATATGTTGATGACATGATCTACACAGGAAATCACATAATGTAACCTCAATAGTCTGACTATTCACTGTCAGTTGTACTAGACAACTGTACTTTCTATTTCTATCTTGCTTGAGCCTATTTAGCTCAGCTATCTCTCATTGCATTGAGTATCTTCTTCATTGCAACTTCTTCAGTACTTCTTCATACATTTCAATATACTGTTCTATTCTTTTCTCTCTGCATTTCTCTTTGCTTCATAATTTATCAAGATATACTACTGGTTCTGCTACTGGATATGGTTATATCGCCTTTGTTGTTGGTATTGCTGCTAGCTTTGTTTCTCTATGTACGGATACATATGCTATTTTTGGATCAAGGTAAACAATATATGCTTAGTCAACTGATCAACCTACTACTGGATCAACTTCTACTTAAATGATTGAAGAATCAATAGCTAAGACTGGATTTACTGACTGTCTTATTAGATATATATCTTTGGATGACTAGCTAGCTTTGCTACTTGTGGTTCTCGATCTTGAACAAAAGAATTTGGCTCTCTCGCATCTGAATCTTTATCACGAACATAATTTGGTGCATCAAGTTATTCAAAAGCATCACTCTCATCATTAGAAGAAGAAGAAAGAATCCTCTAAGAATGTTCTATCGGTGAGTGCTTAGTACTATAACCAGATCGAGAGCTTTCTTATAGAAAGAAGGAAGCACCATAACAAACTCTCTACGCCATGGTACGTAGACATGGCACTCAGCGAAGGGAATATGGGATAATAAAAGATTCCTTAGATAGGCAATGACCGCATTCTTTAGGTAAATAAGTTGTCCACTCGATAAACAAATGCCTTCTCTATAGCCTCTACCTTTTCTCTTGTTGTTATTGGTCTTGCCCTTCACTATGCTACCTTAGCTACCTTAGCTGCAACTTAATATCATAATTGCATCGACTGGCTTTGAAACTAGTACTGGATTAACAACATCAGACTCTCTATCAGCATCACAAAAATAAGACTCTCTATCATGAACATCATACTCTTAATAATTACCAAATCCTATCAAAAGCAGGTGGTGAAAGGTTGGAAATTCCAAACCTTATTGTTGATGATCCAAAGCTAGATGCTGGCTATCAAAATGGAAGGTACGCTTTGGGCTATGCCTCTGTAAGAACTACATCACATTCATCAATATCTTAAGATCGATAACGAAGGTCCAAACCTGGCTCTATATCTTGAGGGTTGTCTGGCTCTCGATGATCACGAAGGTATGGGTCTCGCTCACGAACATTATAATCTACATCATAATATTAAGCAATAGAATATTGATCTCTCCCTCTATATATGGCATATGGATATGGATCTAGATCTCTCTCAAAACTTAATTAATAATTGTTCAGGTATGAATTAATCAAAGGCCAGAATATCGATCTCTCATATAGTAGAAAACCCAAGTTGTGCATTCGGATCTATGCTCTACTTCTAGATCTACCACTACTGGTACTGGATCTGCTACTGGTGTTTGTATTGGCTTTATAACTGGAAGGTTTGCTAGGAAAGGTGTTGCTAGCTATGCCTTTACTTGTAACCTATGCCATAAACTTCTCATACCTAAAGACGGTTATGTCTTAACTTATGCATCTCGATCTCAATATAGAACTAGTTGGGACGCTATAGGCTATCGATTGAAGCCCGTGAATCTCAATCTGACTCGATTACTGCTAGTTCAAATGGTTTTTTCGTCATCTCCACATTAAATCAGCACTAGTCAAGGCGTCTTTAGATCAATAATAAGGTTTTGCACAGATAAAAAGGCAATTCAAAGAACACGGTAGAAAATGTGTGATCCTTCCCTCCCTAATGATTCAAGTTCAGGTCCTAAGCTCTTGATCCCTTAGAGAAATCAAGGTCGAGACGAGACGAGTTGTTTAGATTAGTTGCTTCTTCATTTCCATCTTCAAAATATCGTCCTCTTATTTCACCCTTCTCTTTAGGATCATTTCTATGTGCTAAGGAGTTAAGATGAACTGGTTCCATCCTCTAGTTGTAGCCACATGTAGCAATATTGCCTCCACTCTTCAAA
>ML845493.1:0-25879 GCA_009831015.1 Picea engelmannii | reverse complement strand
CCTGGTATGTATCTATTACAAGGCATAGTACTACCACCTGCTACCTCCACTTTGAATCCTTCAAACTCTACTGTAGGTATGTGCCTCCTCTTCAGTAATGTTGCATCAATGAAATTGTGGGAAGCTCCTCAATCAATCAGAACCGACACTCTCTGTCCTTGTAAGACCCCTCTCATCCTGAAGGTGTTGAACTTGGGTACCCCACTGATAGATGCCAACGTAGCCTTCTCTCTAGCTGCACAGTCTAGTTCTGGAACCTACTCTTCTACTGCCTCTAACGTTTCGGCCTCCATGTTTTGTATCTGACCATACTCATCCTCTTCTTCATCATATGAAGTGACCTCAATGTAATGTACCTGTCCTCATCCCATGCACTTGTGTGAGGGATTCCATGGCTCCTTGCATGTGAAGCAGAGTTACTTCCTTCTTATTTCCCTCCTGGTGTTGTCATCTATTATGCCATGGCCCTTGTCATAACCCTTAGGGTCACGTCCTCCCTGGTTTATTGGAGGCCTTTGATCTCTTCCACTACTATTAAGAGGTGGTCTAGGTATGAATTTTGGTTTAGCAGCTGGACCCAGATCTCTCGTCTTCCAAATGGCTTCCTGTAGGCTGGTAGGCTTGAAGGCCTTAACCCAACCCTTCAAGGGTTCCATCAATCCTTCTGTAAAGAGCATCATGAGCCTAGTTGGGGAGATATCTTGCACCATCACTGCCAATCTCTGAAACTCATCAATGTATGCCTCAGCCGTACCTGTTTTCTTAAGTTGGGTGAGCTCTCGGAAGTGTAACTCAGGATCTCCTAGATCAAATCTATCAATGAGCCTCTGAGTGAATTCTATATAGGATACAATCTAGTTGTGGCCGAGTGTGGTGAGCCCATGGTACCACCAGTCGCGGGCCTTTCCATCCAAGTACATAGTGGAAAACTTGATGGCCTCCATATCTCTCATGGGGTTAAGCTGCAGGTAAGTATCCAGCTTCTGCACCCATGCTTGTGCTGTCATCTTAGCCATACCATCAAAGTATGGAATCTCTATCTTCCCTGCCCTTCTCTCAAACTCAAAGCTGCCCCTGTGATTTGTCCTAGGCTGGTTTCTGAACTTGAGTTGACAATACTGGTCTAGGCACATCTGTCTTTGAACTTTCATATCCAAGTTGTAGTATTCCCTGGTACTCCTGGCTAATTGTGACACAAAATCTTCAACCTGTTCATGCTGCTCTTGCTCATCTGTAAATGTTGGCATGTATGGTCTGGGGTTAGCTCTGCTACCTGAGTGTTGGCCTAGCGGTTCATCTCTGAACACTGGCACGTATGGCCTATGATTGGTCCTGCTACCCATCTGCCCATGGAATGTGCCACCTCCAAGACTTCCTTCGGACCCTGGTGCTTTCTCCGGGTTATATCTGTCTTCCTCATGGGTTCCACCAGACCCTCCAGCCTCATTTTTCCCATACGTATTAGGATCTTTGCCTCAATGGGTTACTTGCATCAGAAGGTTAGTTATCCTAGTTTGGTTCTCATTAATCTTCTATAGATTCTCATCAACTTTCTTCAAGGTTTTAGAGATTTCGGCTTGTCCCCTTCTGCTGGTTTCCTGATACTCATCCAACTATCGGACCAATGTGCTTTCTGTGCGGTTCATGTTTTGTTGGAAATGATCAAATTTAGTTACTAAGAGAGTCAATCCCTGAGGCTCATGGTCATCTCTTGACCATTCTATTTCTACCTCTATTTCACTGTTGTTTATCTTCCTTCAACCCATACCAATTCCCCTGTACTTCTGCATGCACTGATCTCTCCACAGGTTTGGAGGATCAAGGCTCTGATACCACTGTAATGATCCCAAACCAAATTCTTTCTTGGAATCACTAACTACTACTAACTTATTGAGTTATTAAGTGCATACAATATTCATCAACACATGGAGATCACAATATATTCAAGATGTAGAAGCACAAGCAAAGATCTGACCTTTTTATTATGAGCAATGTAAGATCAATACAATAGATGGCCGATGTGGCATAAACCTCAGATGGTCGTGCAAGCAATAGATATGAGCTGCTACAAAATGCTCCTACAATACAAAATAATCCTCCAAAGGCTGGGTATGAAATGAAGACTAAATCAAGCAGATATGAGCCGCACTAATGCTCAACCTCCAAGCTGGAAAGTGCCACGTCCTACTAGAATGTTGAAGTCCTGAATAATTATGCCTTGCTACCAAAAGTTTCCAATCATCCCAAGAAATATTCCAAATGATAGATCGGGCAACTGTAAGGAAAACCCAGATGTTCAAATTTCCAAATCCACTCTCAAACCCCGTAGATCTGAATTCTTCACTGAATGGGGTGCCCCACTCGATGAATGAAACCCTAGCTGGTTTGGCCCTGATGAAGGAGGCCTCCAAATTCTCTGAAACTCTCCAAGAATATATATCAGGCTATGAGAATCCCATGGGAGAAGTTTCAGACTCAGATCTTAAGCAGACCTCCCTAGATCTGAGTTTTACTGAATTACAGGACGTCCCCTATGGCTCCAAGACATCTCAATCTGCAAACAAATGTAGAATGATGATAACCCTCCAGAAAATCCCTCAACCGATGGTCCTGCCCCTGCAAAAAAAACCCAACTGTCGGAATGGCCCTAGGCCCCCAGGATAAGCTGGATCGAACCTCCCTCGATAAACTGGCCCTGAGACTAGAATGGTGTGGAGGAGTCTTTCATCCCTGAGACCAAGCTGTGGAACAAGGTGAGTGGATATTTCACCATTGAGTTGCTCCCAAGGGTTTGTACAACAAAACCCCCAAACTAAATGCTCAAGAGCAATACCAAATGCTAATCCAAAACCAAAATGAGTAATAGGTGCACCCTAGCCTCTTACTTATACTTTTCCTTCTAATTCTCTGTTGAGTTAGGTTAACTCCCAGACTTAATCTTCTATTCTTCTGTTGAGTTATCTTTTACTCCTTTCCTTTTCCTTTCTTAAGTCAACTTAAAAATATAACTTTTAACTTCTTGACTTTCCCCCTCCTTCAGTGTGAGACTATGACCTAGTGGGGGTGCCCGGGCCACTGAGTCTCCTCATTACCTCTCTAATAGGTGGGGGATATTACATATATTTAGTGTATTTCCCATCATTCCTTCATTATTATTCCAACATTGTCTCCTATCATCCCTGGGTACAATACGATTTCCATTATGGTACCTCTACCTCATATGGTTATTGCTGAAGAGGTGAGTTGTCAGGCCTCTGTTGCTGCTATAGAGGAAGAATGCCAGGCCTGTATGAAGAGGTGGTTAGTAAGGTTCATATGAAGAGGAGGGTTTTTAGGCCCGTGAGTAGTTTTCTCTGGGTGATAAACTACTCAAAATTGTTCAATGGTGCACTTGGAATTAACTACAGGGATATGAGTCTTCCTTTCCTGCTGTTGTTGAAGCCCCATAAGGGAAATCAAAGGACTATTGATTAGTGAAGGGGCATACTTTCTGTGGTGGGAGAAGCATGTGGGAAATGAGATACTGTAGGATAGTTCTAGAAGTTGGCACCTTGGAAAGAGAAATCTTGTTGATAATCATACCTTAGACTAGCTTAGGATTTCCTTTGCCCTCGTGGAGTCTTAGCCCCAACTCGGAGGTGACCCATTGCTGAAAATTATGAGCAGTGAGGTCTACAAATTGGAGGAATATGGAAGGTCTACACATAGTTGGTGTTTAATTCACAAAAGATAAGTGTCTTTATTTGTTTGTGTAAATGGTATGTTATGACCTATGATGTTCTATTATGGAATTTAGGTTATTTACATGTATGAATGATTGTTTATTATGATTTTATTATTCCACTTAATGATGTTCATATTAAAAACATATCAATAAATTTTATGGTATCAGAATTCAAAATTTTGATGTGGCATTGCCCAACAACAGGGGTCTGGAGATGTTTTTCCTCTTTGTTCTGAAATTTATTTGTTGAGAATCTAGTCTTCAAGTCTTCCCGATTCTTATTCAGATTTAAAATTCGTCTTTCAATTTTAGCTAATATGAGGTTTTTTGTGCAGAATGGTTCAATCAACATTTGTTTGATTCACCTCCATTATGGTTGGGTTGATCAATGGTTACATATTGTTGAATTTAATAACATTTTACCTATTAGTTGCTACTTTGCAATCAATGTGGTTTTTCTCTGTATCTAGCATACAAAACCCTTTAATATTAATCTTAAATTTTAACTAGTAAGGAAATTTTCTATATTTTTACTATCTTTATTTTCTGTCACCAACCTTCTATGTGATTTATTATTCTAAATGGCATAAGTAAGAAATTTTTGTAACCAAAGTAGGGGTTGTAATATGGTTTGGTTTTGTATGCATTCGACTTCAATAGCTTCGTAGTATATTTTCTTAAAGATTACAGTGGTTGTATTCTATACTTATCTACACATAGGCTATACATATGTCTCACAGAGAAACCATGCCATAGTATATTTTACCAAAGATTACAGTGGTTGTATTCCATACTTGTATCCACACAGGCTATACATATGTCTCACACAACAACCATGAATTCCTGTATTTTTGGTGTAATTGATCTCAATTAACATGAAGTCATTTCAGATTGTATACTTTCATATGGACTATGATGCATGTACAACAACTTAAGCTATAACTTGAGTTGACAAGTTCTTTTTTGATACTTGCCTTAACTCAACAATAGATCAGGGCAATGCCAAATTTTCTATTTTTCATCTCTACATACTTATTCTAATTTGAGGTTGTGTTTATAATTGTATTTCTTACCTCATTTTCTTTCAAGGTTCCTAGGTTATCTCTAATTTATCCTGATGTTTTTGTCACATGTTGTCTATTGTAACCTTTTATAGTTTGTTCCTACAAAATTTAACCTGTAGAATTTTACAATGAGTAAGGCACGGGGAGATGAAAATTATGAAATTTGAACACTCATCTTGCACTAAACGTAGAGATGTGAACACTCATCTTGCACAAAAAGTAGTACAAAGATGTACGTGTTGGGATTTAATATCTTCTTGTATTAAGTAGGGTATTCTAGTTACTCTTCCTTCTGGACTTATCCATATTCCTATAATGGCATGGTGGTTGTGCGTTGAATCCGTCACAAAGATGTTGAGTAGTTAACGGAAAATGGATATAAATTGGAATTCATAAATTTTGTTAATTTAATTGGTTCATTTAGAGCTGTTGGACCTCCAAAAAATAATGACGCTTCCTTGCATCATGAAGATTTTAAGTGTTAGTAACTCCATAAGTTCATAATGAATTTTCTCAAACTTCAGTTTTCGACTTAGTCAACAATATTGAGCTAGCAATGTGGAAATTATGGAGTTAATGCTTTGAATTTCAAATACAACCTTACCAATGATTATTTTAAATGGTAGGGATCCACTACAACATTAATTCTTAGAACATCGGTGCCAATTTATTTTGGAGGTTTAATATCCACTTTTGTTTTCATGCTTAATTCAACATAATTGTTGCAGATACAATTTTTATCACAAAAACCTAGTGTGTTTTCTGCATACACTTTAGTCGGATATATAATCCAAATCATGGTGTGCATCATTTGCTCCTTCCTATAGTTATAGTTATGGGATGAGAGACCACCAATTTTGTTGTTTTGTTTTATAATATGTCTAGTAGTTGAAGGTTTATTGGTAAATTGCATTTCCCAATTGAATTGTTCCTAGGGAAGTTTAAATTGCATGTTTTCTAAATCCGAGAACTATATTTCAAGCCTCACTAACCCATAAATACTTCTATCTTTTTCCAGTAGGTCAGGGAAAATTTGAAAGCAACATATTATTCTTTAAGTTGAGGAGCCTCTATAAATTTGTCTTTTATCTTGTGGAAATTTTATAGTGCTGTGATTTTTAATAAAATTGGATCGATGGATTTTTCTTAGACTAAATTTATTCCCTCATATTGATGTTTTAGTAAGAGGAAATCCATTAAATTCCAACAAAATTGTTTATTCTAGGTGCAAACCACTTTATAATTTGGTCAAATTCACTTCTTTATGCATTTCCATGCTTATGGTTGCATGTTATTTCTTACAATATTTTTTGCATTTTGACATGTTTCAATGTTTGGAAGAAAATCCTAGACACTTATGATCAAAACCAAGAGCGATTTATAAAAAACACGAGGGAGCACCTACCAAGAAGAGAGCATCTCTAACAACACCCCTGATTTGGGGACATACATATTAATTTATTACCTTTTGTTTGACAAATAATTTAGAATGGAACTATTTTAAAACTATAAAAAACACTTTTAACCAAATAAATACAATGAGTATTCAATTTTAAACTATTCACAAAAAGTTCTATGTTTTTATTTTATTACTAATTAAAATCTCCTCTTAGATCTTTCCCATCATATAGCACCTAGACTACAACCCATGTATAGTGTGAGGGAATTCCTTGATTCATTAGTGCAACACAACTATGCTCATTCACACTTTCGTTTTATCACCCAAACATTAAACATAGCACTCCAATGAATTGTACTCCATGCTTATAATCATAAGCTAGATATTATACATAACTTAGCACGGGCCACACTTTGCCTATTACATATGGTTTGTACTTAGGAAGAGAATACAACTCTTCCTCGAGCTGAGGTATGAACAAGGGTCTATGGGGGAGAATAGATATGATTTCAGATAGGTATGATGTTATATTCCTCACAAACACTTGTCCTTTCAATGAGGCTTCTTTCTTTTTCACATTGCACACTTCATATTTTCATTTCATTTATGGGTAGAGCATTATAACATGGAGGAACCACTCTATCTACATCTACAACAACTATGGCCCAACACAGCCATTTGACCTAGAGTTATGTATTCCTCTAAACCATTGTATCCACATCTACAACAACTATGGCACAACACAACCATTTGACCTGGAGTTTCATACTCTTGTAGCATCAGCATAAAAAGGATTTCTTAACACAAAGAAACATTCCTTTCAACATGTTTTCTCCCCCAGTGAATTTCATAAATTGAGAGCCAAGTGCTACACATCAGCACTTTAACATCTTCTTTAGCAGTGAAGTTTATACTACAACTAGATATCCTCTTAGAAACTTTTTCTTACCATATTACCACCAAAGTCATCAAAAAGCTTGATAGGATTTGTTACACCACATTATGAATCCATGGCCACAATGATATGGTGTTTAACCACATGGGACTTCTTCTAGAGCACTCATCACATATGTGGGCGTTGAGGGGATCTCTATGGAACCTAGGCCGAAGTCACCCGGCAGCCCAGGCCACGTCCGCCAGCATCACCAAATATCTATATATATATATATGGATTTGTATACCCTATGGCAATGAACTCATATTGTAAGAGTTATTAATTGTTGTGTTACAGTTGGAACACAGTCCTAGAAGGTTAGGAAAGAAGTGGTTGGGTTAGGAGACATTAACAACAGTAATAGATGCTGTCGTTGAGTCCGTTAGAAAAAGGAGAATATGGAAGGACTTGTTCACTCAGATACACATATTAACTTCACAATTCATGGAGAAGATGGGGAGAGTGAAATAAGTATTCAAGGTTGTGAAGTAAAAGCACAAGAAATTGGTGCAGTTAATGATGGAGGGCAACAGGTACAATCTGGGACACCGGCATTTGGAATTGGTGCAATGCATGATGAAGCACAGCGGGTGCAATCCGGGTTACCGACATTTGGAATCGGTGCAACCAATGATGATCAGATGCCTGTGCAAGCTAGGGTATCAGGATTTCTAGTTTCCGATGTAGAATCCGATGCAAGTACGGGCAGCAGAATTTGGAATTTTCCCACGGATGTGGCGGCAGCTAGACGCACCAAGATCTGGAATTGTTGGCTTCCAACTGTCGCATTTATTCCTAAAAATGAAACAAGTGAAGATGAATATGAAACAAGTGAAGATGAAGATGAAACGATTGAAGAAGAAGCAACGAGTGACGTCCAAGAGATACTGGAGAGAGTGTGCGAATCCGTTCAATTAGATGAACTGTCTGTTGAACAAGGAGAAGAGAATTTTGTTATTTTTAGAGATGCCTTGAATCATGTTGACGAAGATGACAATGAAAATGGAAATGACAATCCTACTCTGAGTCGCTACCATGCTCCCACCTCTTTAACTCAAAATGGTTGTTCAGTTGTCCCATGTGTCGAAGTCCACTTCGGCGGCCATAGCTTAATAGTAAATTCTATTTTTCTAGATTAATAAACTAAAGTATTCATATTGTTGTGAATCTAGTCTTCAAGTTTTTTGGATTCTTATTCAGTTACAAAGAAATTATTGGGTGGAGGAAGGATTTAAAATTCATCTTTCAATTTTAGCTAATATGAGGTTGTTTGTGCAAAATGGTTCAATCAACATTTGTTTGATTCACCTCTTTTATGGTTGGGTTGATCAATGGTTACATATTTTTGAATTTAATAACATTTCACCTATTAGTTGCTACTTTCTAATCTATGTGCTTTTTCTCTATACCTAGCATACACAACCCCGTAATATTAACCTTCAATTATAACTAGTAGAGAAATTTTCTATATTTTTACTATCTTTGTTTTGTGTCACCAACCTTCTACGTGATTTCTTCTTCTAAATGGAATAAGATAAGCAATTTGTATAACCAAAGTAGGGGTTGTAATATGGTTTGGTTTTGTATGCATTCGACTTCAGTAGCTTGGTAGTATAATTTCCCAAAGATTGCAGTGGTTGTATTCTGTACTTCTCTCCACACAGGCTATACATTTGTCTCACAGAACAACCATGCCATAGTATATTTTCCCAAAGATTATAGTGGTTGTATTCTATACTTGTATCCACACAGGCTATACATATGCCTCAGACAACAACCATGAATTCCTATATTTTTGGTGTAATTGGTCTCAATTAACATGGAGTCATTTCAAATTGTATACTTTCATATGGACTGTGATGCATGTACAACAATTTAAGTTATAACTTGAGTTGACATGTGCTTTTATAACTAAGGGAAATGCCAAATTTTCTATTTTTCATCTCTACATGTTCTAATTTGAGGTTTTGTTTATAATTGTATTTCTTACCTCATTTACTTTCAAGGCTCTTAGGTTATATCTAGTTTATCCTGATGTTTTTGTCACATGTTGTCGATTGTAACCTTTTTTAGTTTGTTCCTATAGAATTTAACCTGTAGAGTTTTACAATGAGTAAGGAACAAGGAGATGAAAATTACGAAATGTGAACACTCATCTTGCACTAAACATAGAAATGTGAACACTCATCTTGCACTAAAAGTAGCACAAACCTGTACGTGTTGGGATTTAATATTTTCTTATATTAAGTTGATTATTCCAATTGCTCTTCCTTGTGGACTTTTCCATATTCCTATAATGAAATGGTGGTTGTGAGCTTAATCCATCACAAAGATGTTGAGTAGTTAATGAAAAATGGATATAAATTGGAATTCTTAAATTTGGTTAATTTAATTGGTTCATTTAGAGCGGTTCGACCTCCAAAAAATAATGACCCTTCCGAGCAGCATGAAGATTTTAGGATTTACTATCTGCATCAATTCATAAGGAGTTTTCTGAAACTTCAGTTTTCCACTTAGTCAACAATATTGAGCCATCAATTTAGAAATTATGGAGTTAATGATTTCAATTTCAAATATAGCTTTACAAATGATTGTTGTAAATGGTAGGGATCCACTACAACATTAATTCTTAGAAGATTAGTGCCAATTTCTTTTGGAGGTTTAATATCCACTTTTGTTCTCATGCTTAGTTTAACATAATTGAATTGGTGAGAAATAGTTATTTGTGGAAGGGGTGGGATGAGTGTCACAAGATTCAGTTCAATTGTAGATTTCATGAGCTATAGAGAAGGGGCACATGTCTACATAGGGTAATGTTGGTATCAGGGATAAATTCATTGTGTCAAAACCATACAGTTGGGTAGGAACTATTTTTGAAAAGGGTTAGGTCTTGTCACCATTAAGGAGGATGTGGTAGGTAGTAATAGACATTGCTTTAAATGTTCGACAGGTCATGCCTAAACTAGTTTGGTTGTATTAATTACCAAAGTTGTTGCAAAAGAATTAACATGTTATGTCATACATTTATGACTAGTTAGGGGTAAAATATGATAGGGATTTAGGTCAAATACATGCCATAAGGGAAAAAGATCAATGGTTAAAGTGGTGCACACATCAAGTGGCATTTATCCTAGTAAAAATAGGGCTTGATGGTCTAGATTTATTTAGGGAAGAAGAGCATTTGAGTTCAAAATCTTTCAAAGATGAATCTACACTAGCCAGAAATCAAATAGGCAGAAAGAAGGACAATTTAGTTAAAAAGGACATTGTGGGAAATACTATGGCCTGAGCTTTATGCAGGTTCTATAGAAAAATAAGCCCTCTTTAAAATTAGTAGTGTAAGTCATATCTAAGCATTGGAGCATCAAAAGTATGCCTCGAGTGAAAACAACTATGATAAGGGGCATAGTAGGTCATAAGAGAAAAAAGAACAAACCAAGGGGAAAGAATGCCCTTATCATACACCCCAAGGAAAATGTATTCCTCGACGATTTGTTTTATATGTAGGTGTAGTTCATTAAGAAACATGAGAACATTAAACGATTCGTAGATAAAATGGCATTGATAAATTATGAAATCTACTATCCCACCTAATTCATTGAGTTGGCATTAGTGGTGTACTAGGAATTAGTTATATTATGGATATGGTTTCCTCCATTCTGAAAATTAGGCATCAATTGCTTACTACAAGTCCCATGCTTTAGAACCTTGGTATTCGTAAATCAATTTATGAGGATTTTGGTTTTGTGGACCCATATCAGTAGAATATGGGTTAACAACCCGATTAAGATTTATGAAGAGAGAATCCATGCTATCATTTCATTGCTATGGGAAGAAAATGAAATTTATGAGACGTTCTGATCACAGCTGGTTGTGCAGGGTGAAGAAGGGGTGAAGAAGAATAGGACCACATAAATATGTTCCCAAATTATGGTGTAGAGGAATGTCCATAGGGATACAAGATCCCATTTTTCAATAGTATAGTAGTAGGCATGGAAATGCATATGTTGTATACTAGGGTGTTGAGGACTTGCAGCATAGGGGAGTGCTCCAAGAAGGTCATCCATATCATGGACATGTGTGCAAATCAGGTCAAATTGAATTAGGCCTCATACCTAACCAATGAGAGCCTTCAAAACTGTTTGGATGCATGGTACCAAAATCAGGATTTTGAGTATGGAAGCTTCCTTCTCTTATTAAATTTTATCATAGTGGTGAAAGATGGTGGGTATAGATCTGTTGTAAATAGATCAAGAAGAAAAATTTCTTGTGGCCAAGTGTGAAGGGATATCCTATACTAGTCACAAGGCTACATAGGTTATCATTGATAGTCTCTTTGAGGGAGACTATAAATCCATGTGGGATGCAGTCCGAAAAACTTCAATGATTTGCAAGGAAGTGATCAACATGTATGCATAGTGCTACAATGTGGGATGCAGTCCAAAAAAATTCAATGATCCGCAAGGAAGTGATCAACATGTATGCATAGTGCTACAAGTTTGAAGAGTGGAGGCAATATTGCTACATGTGGCTACAACTAGAGGATGGAACCAGTTCATCTTAACTCCTTAGCACATAGAAATGATCCTAAAGAGAAGGGTGAAATAAGAGGACGATATTTTGAAGATGGAAATGAAGAAGCAACTAATCTAAACAACTCGTCTCGTCTCGACCTTGATTTCTCTAAGGGATCAAGAGCTTAGGACCTGAACTTGAATCATTAGGGAGGGAAGGATCACACATTTTCTACCGTGTTCTTTGAATTGCCTTTTTATCTGTGCAAAACCTTATTATTGATCTAAAGACGCCTTGACTAGTGCTGATTTAATGTGGAGATGACGAAAAAACCATTTGAACTAGCAGTAATCGAGTCAGATTGAGATTCACGGGCTTCAATCGATAGCCTATAGCGTCCCAACTAGTTCTATATTGAGATCGAGATGCATAAGTTAAGACATAACCGTCTTTAGGTATGAGAAGTTTATGGCATAGGTTACAAGTAAAGGCATAGCTAGCAACACCTTTCCTAGCAAACCTTCCAGTTATAAAGCCAATACAAACACCAGTAGCAGATCCAGTACCAGTAGTGGTAGATCTAGAAGTAGAGCATAGATCCGAATGCACAACTTGGGTTTTCTACTATATGAGAGATCGATATTCTGGCCTTTGATTAATTCATACCTGAACAATTATTAATTAAGTTTTGAGAGAGATCTAGATCCATATCCATATGCCATATATAGAGGGAGAGATCAATATTCTATTGCTTAATATTATGATGTAGATTATAATGTTCGTGAGCGAGACCCATACCTTCGTGATCATCGAGAGCCAGACAACCCTCAAGATATAGAGCCAGGTTTGGACCTTCGTTATCGATCTTAAGATATTGATGAATGTGATGTAGTTCTTACAGAGGCATAGCCCAAAGCGTACCTTCCATTTTGATAGCCAGCATCTAGCTTTGGATCATCAACAATAAGGTTTGGAATTTCCAACCTTTCACCACCTGCTTTTGATAGGATTTGGTAATTATTAAGAGTATGATGTTCATGATAGAGAGTCTTATTTTTGTGATGCTGATAGAGAGTCTGATGTTGTTAATCCAGTACTAGTTTCAAAGCCAGTCGATGCAATTATGATATTAAGTTGCAGCTAAGGTAGCTAAGGTAGCATAGTGAAGGGCAAGACCAATAACAACAAGAGAAAAGGTAGAGGCTATAGAGAAGGCATTTGTTTATCGAGTGGACAACTTATTTACCTAAAGAATGCGGTCATTGCCTATCTAAGGAATCTTTTATTATCCCATATTCCCTTCGCTGAGTGCCATGTCTACGTACCATGGCGTAGAGAGTTTGTTATGGTGCTTCCTTCTTTCTATAAGAAAGCTCTCGATCTGGTTATAGTACTAAGCACTCACCGATAGAACATTCTTAGAGGATTCTTTCTTCTTCTTCTAATGATGAGAGTGATGCTTTTGAATAACTTGATGCACCAAATTATGTTCGTGATAAAGATTCAGATGCGAGAGAGCCAAATTCTTTTGTTCAAGATCGAGAACCACAAGTAGCAAAGCTAGCTAGTCATCCAAAGATATATATCTAATAAGACAGTCAGTAAATCCAGTCTTAGCTATTGATTCTTCAATCATTTAAGTAGAAGTTGATCCAGTAGTAGGTTGATCAGTTGACTAAGCATATATTGTTTACCTTGATCCAAAAATAGCATATGTATCCGTACATAGAGAAACAAAGCTAGCAGCAATACCAACAACAAAGGCGATATAACCATATCCAGTAGCAGAACCAGTAGTATATCTTGATAAATTATGAAGCAAAGAGAAATGCAGAGAGAAAAGAATAGAACAGTATATTGAAATGTATGAAGAAGTACTGAAGAAGTTGCAATGAAGAAGATACTCAATGCAATGAGAGATAGCTGAGCTAAATAGGCTCAAGCAAGATAGAAATAGAAAGTACAGTTGTCTAGTACAACTGACAGTGAATAGTCAGACTATTGAGGTTACATTATGTGATTTCCTGTGTAGATCATGTCATCAACATATAAACATACAATTAAAATTTTACCGTGATGATCTATTTTGGTTTAAAGAGTTGGCTCATTTTGATTTCTGCTGAAACCACTTTTGATGAGATAAGTGTCAATTCTGCTGTACCAAGCTCTTGGAGCTTGCTTTAAGCCATACAAGGATTTCTTCAACCGATATACTTTGGTTGGGTGCTCTTGGACTTAAAATCTAGGTGGTTGATCGACATAAACTTCTTCTTCTAAAAAACCATTTAGGAATGCTGACTTGACATCCATTTGGTAAACTTGCCATTTTTGTTGTGCTCCTATGGCCAATAGAGTTATTACAGTGTCTAATCTTGCTACTGGAGTAAAAGTTTCACCATAATCAGTACCCGGTTGTTGTGAGAATCCTTTGGCAACAAGTCTTGCCTTATGCTTTTCAATCTGCCCTTTTTCATTGAGTTTAGTTTTGTAAACCCACTTGACACCAATAATCTTCTTGTGAGTTGGCAAATCAACAAGATCCAATGTCTTGTTCTTCTCAATGGTGTCAATTTCTTGGTTCATGGCTTGAACCCAATGTGTCTCCTTAGCTAATTCCTTAAAGGATGTAGGTTGATATGACTTTAAAGCAAAAAGTTTGTGTTGCTCAAAGTCATCCAACTGCTGATGGATCTCTCTCAAACTTCGAGTTATCTGATTCTGTGGTTTAAAGAATGATTCTCTTTTGGAAGTTGAGTTATCCTGAGAGTTTTCAGGTTGTCTTTGTACCTGCAATCTTCGAAGAATAGTTTGAGGTACATGCTGTTCTGAATTTTTTTTGTTTTCAGAACTTGGCAGCAATGGATTTTGACTATCCATCTGTTGATTTTCTAAATCATTTCGGAATTGATTTTCCAGAAATCTTACATCTCTGCTGAGAAATAATTTCTTGGAGATTGGATTGTAAAGCCTGTAAGCTTTAGATGTTTCACTATATCCAGTGAAAATACATTTCTCACTTCTGTCATCAAGTTTCTTCCTTAATTCGGAAGGTATGTGAGTGTATGCTATGCATCCAAATGTCTTTAGATGTGCAACATTGAGCTTTGTCCCACTCCATGCTTCTTGGGGAACTTTCATCTTTAGACTGGTGGTTGGTGATCTATTCAAGAGATAGATTGAGCATGCTATTGCTTTAGTCCAAAAAATGTTTGAAAAACATTTCTCTTTGAGAAGTTTTCTTTTCATGTTCATTATTGTCTGATTTTTCCTTTCAGCCACTCCATTCTGATGTGGAGTATATCTGGCTGTTGTTTGCATGATAATGCCTTGTGATTTGCAGAAATTTGCAAATTCTCTGGAGTTGTATTCTCCTCCTCCATCTGACTTGAGTACTTTGAGATATTTTCCACTCTATTTTTCAGCTTCTGCCTTGAATTCTTTGAATTTTGTAAATGTTTCAGACTTCTGTCTGAGAAAGTAGATCCATATTTTTCTGTTGAAATCATCAATAAACGTTAGAAAGTAAAAGCTACCACCTATTGACTCTGTTTTCGTTGGTCCACATAGGTCAGTGTGGACAAGTTCAAGATGTTGTTTGGCTTGATTGGAAGACTGTGGAAAACTAGTTCTCTTATGTTTTCCAAGTATGCAAGACTCACATGGGGGAATTTTCTCTTTAAAGATAGGTAGACCTTTGACCATGGAGTTTTTCTGAAGAAGAATTAGACTCTAAAATGGTAGATGTCCAAATCTTTTATGCCAAACCATTGTTTCATTCAGGGTGGATGCACTCTATGCATATGGTTGACTCAGATTTGCAGTTCTGAGGGTAAGGGGAAACATCCTATTTGGGGTCATATGGATTTCAGAAATTAATTTTATGCTTGGTATTTTGTCAAATATCTTGCGAGATGCTCCCTCAAAGATTACCTTATAGCCATGTTCAATGAGTTGTCCTACACTTAGCAAATTATGTTTCATATCTGGTACATGATAGACATTGTTTATGTCTTTCTTTACATTATGTTTAGTAAGAATAGGAACAGTTCCTTTTCCTTGAACTTTGACTAAATAATCATTTCCAAGTGTAATATCATATGATATTGATGAATCAATGCATGAAAGTAATTCTTTGTTACCTGTCATGTGATTGTTTCATCCACTGTCCAGTAACCAGAGATCTTTAGGTTGTTGTTCAGTCTTGTGGCACGAAAGAAACATACCTCCTGAGTTTTCTCCCGTGTGATTTGACACATGTGATCTGCCTGAGAGTTGATCGGCTTGCTTCTTCCTGCATTCAGATTCATAGTGCCCATACTTTTTGCAGTAATAGCATTGTATGCTTGTTTTGTCATATGATCTTCTCCCTCTGCCTCTGTGAGGCTGGAAATTCTGATGTTGATTTTGTTGTTGATGTCTTTGACCTTGGAAATTCTGATTTGGATATTGTTTTCTGTTACCTCCACTGGAGTGAGGGTTACTTTGATTACTCCCTCTTCCTTGGTGACCTCTGATTCTTCCTCTGCCTCTCCCTCTGCTGAAGGAAAATTGAGTTTTGAAAGCATTGGAGATTGACTAATCTGTGAGATGCAGTTTGGTCTCATGTGTCACCAGAGAACTAATTAATTCATCTGTTGAAAATCTTGACAGATCCTTGGATTCAAGGATTGTTGTTACAACCATTTCGAATTTCTTTGGTAAACTTCTGAGAATTTTCTCAACAATTCGTTGATCAGTGATGGTTTCACCAATCAATCTGATCTGGTTCACGATTCCCATGACTCTGGTCATGAACTGATCCACATTTTCAGACTCTGTCATCCTTAGAGTCTGGAATTGCATCCACAAGGTCTACAATTTAACTGTTTTGACCGTGTAATTTCCTTGGTAGGAAGATTTAAGGATGTCCCAGGCCTGTTTGGAAGTACTAGTGCCTGTGATTTTTGAAAAAACTGAGTCATCCAGAGAATTTTGAATCCAGAATTTATCTTTATTTTATCTGTTTCTTTGCATTGCCTGAGCTATTCGCTGTGGATTTGTCATGGCAGTGAGGGCGGCTGTATCTGGTTCCACATATCCAAGATCCACTGGTTCCCAACACTCTTGTTCTTGCAAGAACAATCTCATTCGAAGATACCAAAACTCATAATTCTTTCCAAGAAGAATCGGACCCTGAGTTGGTCTAAATTGTTGGATGACGCCATAAAAAAAAATTGCAGATAGAATCGAGGGAAATTTCATATTTACCTCTGAACTTCGAAATGCCGACTTGTTGATTGCCGAAGGGAGCTTATCTGCCTTGAATTGGCCTTTGTCACAGTGCAATGTGACCACGCACTTTAATGTTAAGGAACTATGGGATTTTTCGGCTCTTTGTCTTTCAAATCGCTGAAATGCGAAAATCGCCTTTGGACAATTCAACGATCCAAATCTTCTTGTGATCTGAAGGCCCAGATTTTATCGAGATATCGCGAATCGGGACTTCATGAACCTTGATAACGACTTCTTTTGTCTCGTCGATTCCATGATCTCCGATTTATCGATGGCGTTGTCCTTTCGGGACTTTTCCCGATTGCTTTGATCTACGCCACGCGTCCTCCTATGATGGACGGTCCTGATCCCTTCTTGCGATATCGAGACTTCAAATGCACCGGACGTCTCGACGTTAAGATCCACGATTTTCTAAATCCCGTAATGCCGATGGACTTGATTCCTGCCACGTGTCCCAACAGATGGACGGATTAAATCCGCGTCGGGGATTTCACTGTGGATATTCCCGATCCCATGATTTTGATGAGATGATGTCAGTTGGGCCCCACGACGAGGTTTACCTCCTGTCGAGATTTCGCACTTCGGAGTTCCGAAATGCTTGTTCTTTTTGTCCTCAAGATTCACGATTTTTCGAATCCTGATGTGTCGATTGACTCTCCCAATCTCGCCCACGTGTCTCCTCAAGATGAACGACTCCGATCGTTTACGGGGTTTTCACCATAAAGAAACCCGATCCCTTGTCCTCAGGTTTCGTGATTTACCGAATCCCGATATTCCAATGGACTTTTCCTTTTCGGGACTTTTCCCGTGTCCTCGGATTGACGCCACACGTCCCCGAAAGATGGACGATACGCGTTGTTTCACGATTTCGCGACTTGCGACTCCAAATTTCTCTGACAACTTGAAACCACGATTACCGAAATGCCGACGGTTTCCTTGATGTCCTCCACATGTCCAAACAAACGGACGGTTGTGATCTTATCGCTATTTCGGGAATCGCAATTTTACGAGTTTCAAACTCATGTTGCGACGGTCTTTCAAAACCGCGAACTCCAAAATGATGATGTGACGATGCTTTGATCTTCTGCCACCTGTCCTCTAATATGGATGGCTCATAGGTCCTCTCGGGATTTCTCTATATTGCTTATCAGAGTTTTTTGAGAGCAGTTTCCTTTGCTTGTCCAACTCCCGATTCCCGATTTTGCGATGATATAAGATCGACGGCTCATGATCTTTCTCGATCCAACGGTCCAGAATGGTCTTTTGACCTTTACACCTTGCGAGTCAGCTAAGTGCCGCAATCTCGCCACGTGTTTCTTGATGGATGGTCCAGATGACATCGGGATTTCACAAGTCGAAATTCCTTGGCACTCTAGAGGACTAAACCTCGTGCACCTTCTCGCTGATCCAACGACTGTCGTTCCTCTGCGCAAGATATAACGACTGAAATTCTTTTGCCTTTTCCGCTCTCTATTCGTCCCTTTTGAACTGGTTTTCTTCTTTGGATCCATTCGCAGGACGAATCTTATGGATTCAATGGCGGTTCTTTGCACAATAGACTCGATCTTTGCTAAATTTGAGGGAATTTTCTTCCGTGGAAGAAACAATTTGTGAATCTTTCAAAGATTTGAAATAATTTCACGAGTTCTTCATTCTGTGCTACAATCCTTGACAGATTTGAGTGATTCCCGTAAATCTTTAAACGATTCTTCCTTTTAAATGAATCTTTAATGAATTTGAGCGAATTCTTCTAGTTCTTTAAACGTTCCTCCATTCTGTAGCTCTTCTTCGCCAATCTTTGACAATTCTTGAAAGGATTACAAGAATATTTTCAAGAATATCTAAGATTCCTACGTTGAAAAGATTCCTACGTTGATCTTTTGAGAGTATTGCAGACAACTCTCCAATCTTTGTGAAAACACTATGTTGCGTGCTCTCAAGATCCGTGAATCTCTGCACTATGAGGATCGTGTTGCTCTCCAGACTGTGTGAAGAGGCTTACTGTTGAAGCTCTGATACCATGATAAATTGTGAAGCGAAGAGAAATGCAGAGAGAAAAGAATAGAACAGTATATTGAAATGTATGAAGAAGTACTGAAGAAGTTGGAATGAAAAATATATTCAATGCGATGAGATATAGCTGAGATAAATAGGCTCAAGCAAGACAGAAATAGAAAGTACAATTGTCCAGTACAGATGGCAGTGTATAGTCAGATTACATTATGTTTAACATATCTAGCATAAGCAGTAGATCTAACAGGATCACCTGTACCAGTTTCAACGGTTTATTCTGAGCGTGATCCAAATCCTCCTAAACTTTGATATCCATCCATTGGTTTCACCTCCTGTTTATGTAGGTTATGAACCGATCATTATGAATTATAGTTCCTTTCACATAGGAATTTCCTTAGTATCTAGGCACAGCACGTCCCAAGCACCTAACCTCCCCGTTTCATTAATAATAGTTCCAGTATTAATTAATAAAGGTATTGATCTTGATAAAATGAATCTGCGAATCAATTAATAATCATTAAAGACTGCCGGCCTTGAGTGATATATAAGTAGGAATGACACATTCGTTTGGTTTTTAAGTGATAGCATGAGAAGATCATCCCTGTAATATAAACCTAAGGATCCTATACTTATCACTAACATATTGCAAATAAATTATATGTTGCATTCCACAACTAATATACCGCGACTACTTAATAAGTTGCATTCGCTCTCCATAATCGTTCAATTATGAATTAATAAGAGGTTGTATTGCGGTAAATAAGCGGGCCCGCTATTTTGAATAAATCAAAAGGGTGGGAACAATAGCAAATTAAGGTATAGCAGATGCACATTTATTCTATGAATCGAGAAGCTCGAATAATCAATTTTGGTTCTTTGATCACGTAGGTTTCTCTCTCGAAGTGACATAGTAATATCTCATGACCCACTTTGTTTCGATTCATCTGACTTATCCCCAGGTTGTATCACTCAACACAGAGAAAAGTTATTATACCGCTCTCCCTATTCCATGTGTCTTATAGTTACTGAATGGAGTAGCCCGGATTCTCCCTTCTCATATCCAGACGATCATTGGGAGGAGAAGAGCTTATCGGGACAAGAAAGAGTGTGTATACTGGAGGGCTTCTCATGTAGAAGTAAGGTAGATTGAATGAAGTCAATTTATTCCTCATCTTACTCGGTAGCCAAAGTCTCTGATGCGCACAGAGAACCCGATAAGGGCGATTGCGATGCCAACTAACGAATATGTGAAAACGTGGGATGGGAGAGAACACCATCAATAGAAATGGAAATGATTGGAAAACTCTCATAGAACCAATCACATGCTCATAGCGCTGAAGTAGCTATGCCAGCTGTGTATTTATACCTAGTCTCGAACCCAACCTTCACTAGTTTCATTTGAACCTTGAACAAGGATCAATCAACAGCAAGGGAGGGAAAGAGACCTCATTCATACATCAACAATCATAGGATGCTCACCTCTACATTTTGTCTTAGTATGGACACAGGGAACTCTCCTTTCACTACCTATCAACTCATCACATAGGAGGATACGTAGAAGCTTGCAGCGGTGGGTTTTTATCTGGTGAATAGGGACAATTTAGTAGTATCCATAGCTTTCTCAACGTTGGCTTCTCTTGCTATATATAGGGGAGTTTCTATCATTCCCTTTCCTTTGTCTGTTCCTCAACCTATGCCCCTGCTGCCTTTGCCTTTGTCTATGTTCAATAAACTGGATCAGCAGGATCTTCCTTTCGATTTTTTGGATAGGGATCATATATATATATGCATATGCATATGGATCTAGCTCTAGACCGAGAGTGGGACCTAGGACTGGGTCTCGATCTTACCAACAAGGTGGTGGTGAAAAAGGTAGTGGCTCTTGGTCAATGGGATATGAATCATGATCTCGTAAGGCTTGCTCTTTTGAAAATATTAAGAAGAGATAGAATTGATGCAAAATACTACACTATTGATGTGTATTCTATTCATATGAACATGTATAGTTACACAATATGGTTACAAGACGTTACAAAGTGAGTTACCAACTCGTGTAACAATAAACTAACTAACTAACTAACTAGTTAAAGATGTAATTAGGTGTTTTCTTTAACACTCCCCCTTAATTACATCCAGGAATAAATATCACTATCACCAGCTACCAATGCATTCCAATGAAATAGAATTCACACTCCCCCTTAAGAAAAACTTCGTCCTTACTCTGAGATCAATATCTCAGATTTCCCCTGTTAATCTCCTGTTAATCGAAAATTCAAAGAAGATTCAAATTCTCTGATAAAATCATCAAGTTATATGAATAAACACCCTTGTATCTACCAAAGTGGACTTCATACCACATTCCTTTACCAAAGTGGACATGGTACCACATTCATCTACCAAAGTGGACTTTATACCACATTCCTTCACCAAAGTGGACTTAATACCACATTCCTTCTGGCAAGTGCCTCAAACTGCTTCAAACCAAGGATAGTTGTAATGTATCATGGCCAATGCCTCAAGCTGCTCAAAACAGGGGATAGTTGTGATGTATCATGGCCAGTGCTTCATGTTGCTCGAAACCAAGGATACATTCTACATGATCACATACCGACCTATGTAGGCCTGATTCAATCATGGCTTACTAAACATGAGGAACAAAGTTTACATATAGTTGTGATGTATCATGGCCAACGATTCATGTTGCTTGAAACTAATGATACATGCTACATGATCACATATTGACTTATGTAGGTTGGAGTGTCTATTGGGGTGTCGAGTACAACCAAACATGCACCCCTCAAATTACAACAATTCATTTCTTATGTATTTGCTGATGAATGAAAAAACCAAAAACTTTTGTTATATTTTGTTGTGTCTCTGCCCATCTTTCTTCTTTGCAACTTTCTTCATGTAGTTTTTACTGCTCAATAATCTAGAAAAGTTGTCCATAAAAATGGCTCAACGACTTGGTCTTCGCCAATAGAAGAGACAATACTTTTGTCTTGCGACTTCTTCTCTATGGAAAGCCTGATTTTCTTTCTTGTAGACGACTATTTGCTCCATGATGACTCTTTCAATTTTCTTTCTTGTAGACTATTTTCTTGCTCCATGATGACTCTTCTTCATCTACCGACTTTATTGGTCTAGTTGAAATATGCTTCTTCGATTCACATAAATTCTTATCTCTTTGCAAATCCCTTTAGAAATGCCAAAATAAATCTCATCACCATGCTTAACATCTTTTTTCTCTTGAATTTACTCTTGGATTTCCTTGTTCTCCTATCATTTGTTAGAGTTGTGAATTCTAACAAAATAACTATACCAATATTGAGTTAGCTACACTCAATAAGATTCAATACATTCTTCCAAGAAACAAATATTTTCTCATATCACCAAAACATTAAAGTTATTTTCATCAACTTTAACAACTTACACAAGCAACAACTCAACATACTAAGCATGCTTTCAACAAACAAACTCTCCAACCATAACATTTACATGTGGCACTCCATATGTGATATAATTAGATATCACATGAAATAGTCCATTCCATTCAGAGTGACTTATCTATCTTCTTTCTTCTTATCTATCTTTTTTCTTCTTATCAACGACCAATTTGCTTTATTTATTTCTTTAAAAATAAAATGAAGAATCAACCTCCTTTAAAATATTTAAAAAAAAGATAAAAGAAAGACTACTTGGGCAAGAGAGCTTATTCAAGATGGAGAGAAGTATGGTGTTCTAGAAGGAACCACGAGATAGGTGAAGAGACCAAATCCATTCTCCAGTTATAGGGCTTTGATGTGCAATCTACTTGATGAAGAACCCACATGCTTTGAAGAGGCCATCCAAAAGAAGGAATGGGTAGATGCAATGAAAGAGGAATACTAATCCATAATGAAGAATGATGTATGGGAAATAGTTCGCAGACCAAAAAGTAACTATGTGGTATGATCAAAATAGCTCTTCAAAATAAAACATGTTGCTAATGGAAGTATTGAGAAATATAAAGCAAGATTTTTCGCTCGTGGCTTTTCCTAGAAGGAAGGTATCGAATATGAAGAGACATTCGCTCATGTGGCCAGATACACTTCGATCAGAACCATTATAGCTCTTTCTGCCAAGCTGAAATGGAAGGTGCACTAGATGGACATGAAGACAGCTTTCCTGAATGGTATTATCGAAGTGGAAGTGTATATAGAGCAACCCCAAGGATTTGAGGTTGAAGACAGGAAGTCTCATGTCTATCGATTGAAGAAAGCCTTATACGGATTGAAGCAAGCTCCTAGAGCTTTGTATGGCCATATAGACAGTTTCTTGATGATCTTGGGATTTACCAAGAGTAAAGCACACTCAAATATCTACTTCAAAATTATGGATAATGAACCAGTAATACTATTACTATTTGTGGATGACCTATTCTTAACTGGAGAAGAAAAGATCATTGCTAAATGTAAACAGAGACTTGCCAAAAAATTTGAAATGAAAGACCTTGGTCTAATGCATTAATTCTTAGGCCTTAAGGTATGGCAGAGTTCAGAGAGAATATTCATTAACCAAGGGAAGTACACAGTCGAAATCTTAAAGAGATTCAACATTCTAGAATGCAAGACCATGAATACACCCATGGAAGAGAAGCTAAAACCGCTAGATTCCACTCTGTACATAAAGATTATTAGATCGCTGATGTACCTGAAGAACACCAGACCAAACATTTGTTTTGCAGTGAACACCTTGAATTAGTTTCTGGTAGAGCCTAGACATGTTCACCTAGTGGCTGGAAAAAATGTGATGAGGTACCTTAAAGGTACAGTGGATTATGGTCTCAGCTATGATGGAGATCATGACTTCACATTGAGTGGATATATTGATGTAGATTGGGCAGGAAGCGTTGCTGACAGAAAAAACACTTTCAGATGTTGTTTCAGTTTGAGATCAACCATGATCTCATGGCAGAGTAGGAAGCAATCCAGTATTTCTCTCAGCATAGTGGAAGCATAGCACATTGCCGCATGTTCTTCTAGCTACGAAGCTATATGGCTTCGAAAGTTGCTGACAGACATATTTGATTTGGAGATGAGAGCAACCGCAATTCTATGTGACAATCAAAGCTGCATTAAAATGACAGAGAATCATGTGTTCCACGACAGATCAAAGCACATAGAGATCCACTATCATTTCATCCGCGACATGGTATAGAGAGGAGCCTTGAAGCTCCAGTACATTAGCACGGATGAACAGGTTCTTGATGTGTTGACTAAGCCTCTATCTCATGTAAAGTTTGAACACTTTAGAGATAAGCTTGGTATAGTCCGAAAGGACCCTCCCTGAAAGGGGGAGTATATGTATTCCTTGCTTCTGACCTAGTTGTTAGACATAAAGCAAGATGCTTCATGCCTCTGACCTTGCTGTTAGACCTAAAGCATGACGCTATGTGATCCTTGATTCTGACCTCGTTGTTAGACATAAAGCAAGATGATTCATGCTTCTGACCTCATTGTTAGATGTAAATCTTGACGCTGTGTGATCCTTGCTTCTGACCTCATTGTTAGACGTAAAACAAGATGAGTCATGCTTTTGAGCTTGTTGTTAGACGTAAAGCATGACGTTGTGTGATCCTTGCTTTTGGCCTCATTGTTAGACGTAAAGAAAGATGAGTCATGCTTCTGACCTCGCTATTAGATGTAAAGCATGACGCTATGTGATCCTTTCTTTTGACCTTGCTCTTAGATGTAAAGAAAGATGAATCATGCTTCTAACCTCACTATTAGACGTAAGGCATGACACTAGGTGATCCTTTCTTCTAACCTCACTGTTAGACGTAAAGAAATATGAGTCATGCTTTTGACCTCGCTGTTAGATGTAAAGCATGATGTCGTTGATTCCTTGCTTCTGACCTAGTTGTTAAACGTAAAGAAAGATGATTCCTCGCTTCTGACCTCATTGTTAGACGTAAAGCGAGATGTTGATGTGTTCCTTTCTTCTGACCTCGTTGTTAGACATAAAGCAAGATGAATCATGCTTCTGACCTAGTTGTTAGATGTAAAGCATGACGTTGTGATTCCTCGCTTATGAACTAGTTGTTAGACGTAAAGAGAGATGGTGATATTCCTGGCTTCTAACCTAGTTGTTAGACGTAAAGAAAAATGTGACTGACACTGAGCTACCAACTTAACCGCTGTGACATTGAGACAGTGTAGTATTGTGATGTGCCAGCCTATTGCTGTGATGAGGTATCATTTTTATTGATACATATTTGATGCAGATGATGATAGCATTCTTTTGAGAATGATGATGCTGCCGATGAAGAAAACTTATAATGACTCATAAATGTGCTAGCCAATGTTTCAAGATGATATAGATGATACTCTCCTCAAGATGCCACTAATGATGCAGACCTCTCTCGCCTGATGCTGATGAAGAATACCCTTCTTTTTAAGGGGGGGTGTTGAAATAATGTAACTGTGAAGAGCAATCTTATTATTATTGGATTAAATCCCCATTGCAGATTAATCATGTCATTATTATTATTATTGTTATTGGATTAATCCCCATTGTGGATTAATCATGTCGGTAATTGTATAAGGACCAAATCCCCTTTTGTGGATTGGTCATTAGACAATTACAAAGGGAAGAATAAGAAGTCAGCCACAGTAGTTATCATGGAAGACCCATAATTAATTAAAGGTGGGTATACCCACCCAGAGTGAGAGGTCATCCCTGCCAATTGTGACCTTTCACACGTGCCAGTCTTGTATAAATAAGAGGCTAGTGCCTCACTTCAAACACACAACTCACTTGCTCATTCTCTTATGAGGCAAGCTACAATTACCAGTTGGAGAGGAGAAGAAGAGTGGCGCATCTCTTGGGGAGGACTTTCTGTATTGGTTTGAGTTATCTCTTGAACATTGTATAAGCTATTTATCATAAGGAAGTTTTTGTTGGGTTTTCTTCCCCTA
>WSFP011343931.1:0-36651 GCA_009831015.1 Picea engelmannii | reverse complement strand
AAATAAGTAGAATTATTGTTTTATGATATTAGTTAGTAAACTGTATATATATGTTTTAGATTTGTATATAATTTGTTGTAGCTGCTTTTTTCACTTAGATTAGTTTCTTTAGCTTAGTTTTTCTTTCATTTTCCTAGGACTTAGATCGGCCAACGGAGCCGCTAAACCCGTCGGAGTGGATCATCCCAAATGGCTTGGGTTATTTAGACAACCCAGTACTGGATCCACTCCTCTAGTTGACGAGCGGTCAATTTCGTCAGTCAACGGGTCTTTGCTTGGTTGGCTTCGCGTCTGGTTTCAAAGGGATTCTCATTTCTCCCATAGGTCCTTTGATTCCCTTCATATCAGTGAACTTGGTCGGGAACAAGTCCTAATACTCATGCAATAATTCTGTGATTTTTTCAATGGTAGCAGCGTCCCAACAATCTCTGACATTGGCAAGCTTTGGTGTTTCCTCTATCCTGATATTGACTTTCTTTATTTTTATCGGTTGTCCAATGAATGGAAGTTCCACTCTTGGACCTTCCACATCTCTTTGGCCTTCTGTTTCTATGATATTCACCTTCCTTGGGTCATCATCTTCGTCAAACATTAATGTTGTAGCAAGTCTACAGTTTCTAGAGGGGCTCAGTCCATTCATCCTCTTCTTTCTCGAAAGGGAGGCCAAATTCCGCCTTGAATACTTTATGTCTCACCATCTGTAGTGCTTGATCTACAGAAGGAAATTCACTGTCAAACAAAAAGGTGGTTATAAAATTATGGTTCATACCTTCCCATTCTGAAGTGACAAGGCACAGCTCTGCTTGAAGGTACCAGTTAATCGGGGTGGTATCTAGCGTATTGATGAATCTATGTACCCATTGTTCTCTAGGAATTCCACTCCAAGCCTCTTCGCAGCTTCATACATGGTCCTTTGGGCAGCTTTGACCTGTGTACCATGCTTCGCAGCTTCCTTCTTGTGCTAAGAATCGTGTTGTCATCAGAGTTCGGCATTGTGTCCAGTCTTAATATTACTTTTATGTGTCCCCCACCATCTCATTGGTGTGGCTTTCATGGCCTCATCCATTTCCAACATCCTTTATTGTGTTGGTACACTTGTCTCCAATTGTGACAAGAAGTTTTTTAAGGGGTTCAATCCATCAAATGTGGGTAGATTACTCATTATTGTGCCAATACAGTGAACTTCTCTGTTTATCCTAGCACATCTTCTTGTAGATACTTCGTACATATGGTTTTGCTAGTTCTCCAGCGCTTCTTCGGAGTCGAATGAACATGCACTATCACTTTGCCAGCTCAAATTTTCGTCAGTTGTAGGGTTAATATAATCTTGTTGTCTGGTTGTTAATTTGTAGATGTTTTCCAATTCAAATGTGTGGTCTTCGTCTCTGATAGGTTCTATGTATCGTGGACCCTCATCTGGATCTAAAGGTGTAATGACCCTAAGTCCAACTTTCTCAAATTTCATGTGTATTTTCTTTAAATCAACAACAGTGGAATTGTCGAAGGCCCAATCAATTCCTAACAACGCAGGGTAAGGGCAGCTATCATAAATAATTTCAATTACCCCAAAATCTGCAAAGGTTCTTACTCCATCGATGTCCACTAGGACATTCTCTAATTGTCCAAATGGGCTGACAGCTTGTTGATTAGCCATGTGAAGCCTAATAGGGGAATATATCAACTTGGGTTTTCCCATCAATGCCCAAGTCTGCTTCATCATGACATTGACTTCTGACCCTAAGTCAAGGACCACATAGTCTATCTCATACTCTCCTATCTGAGCATTCAAGTGTAAATATTTATTTGTCCTTCTCCTTTTTACAATTTGGTGCACTTCTCTATTCAGCAAGGGGTCTATTTTTCCTAGTTCATACTGCTTCATTAAATCTTGTAATTCTTGTACAACACCTTTATCTTGAATCAACTTAACACAAGTGTGCAATAATTCCATGATTTTGCTTACCTCTTTCCCTTCTGTTGGTGCTCTAGACAGATCGAACGCCTGAGGCATACTGTATTCTTTGATTTTTGGTTGTCTCTTTGATGAATATCCTTGATCTCCTTTGAACTCTTTCCTTGCCTCCTCGAATATCTGTCTTTCTTTCTTAGCATTGAACATTGGGTTCTTTTATGTAGCTTTCCTGACTCCATGGTCATTTTCAATCCTTCCTTGGGTTGCTCTATCTTCTTCTGTAGCAGCGCCTCCTCGAGTAATAACAACGACTCTAGGGTCTGCTCCATGAGGTTCAGCATATATCATTTGTACTTGTGGGTTCTATTGGGGTCCTTGTTTTCCCTGAAGTTTAGCCAACAGCACAGGACATTCTTCTATGACATCCTTGAAGGAGTTACAGTAACTACAGGTTGTGCAGGGATTCTGACAATCCCTTGCTAAATGCCCTTGTTGTGCACAGCTGTAATAGATTATTTGTCCTCTGTCTCGGCCCATACTTCCTCCTTGTCCTCATCCTCTGTAGACACCATGAGGAGTGAAATTTCCTCTCCCTGGAGAGTTGTACTACAGAGTGTTTCCCTCTTGTTGTAGTTTTCCTTGAATTTTGTGTATGTCTCTCGACCTTTCATGCATGAGATCATAAGCTCTACAATCCCGATCATCATGCTCGACTGATTTGAAAAATGTACAATACAAGTTTGTGGGTGTCTGGACATACTTCTGCATGTAGTAGCACTCACCTGGGTGATGCCTATTTCTGCATACCTCGCACCAGGATAGGTTAACTTGCTTTAAGGGGCTCGGTGCTCCTGATGCCAAGTACTCGTGAAATAAGGGATAGTGTTCCTTATCATGGCCTTTTGATCTACATCTGACACACCAGATATCGTCCCTTTTGTCTTTTCCCTTGTCTTTCTTCATATCCTCGACCTGTAAAGACAAAATAGTTAGTTGTCTCATGATTCGGCTAACTCCTGAGCTAGATTCTCCCATCGGTGTTGATTCAATCTTCATAGCAATCTCCAAAGATTATGCCTGAGATGCAATCTTCTACTGCATCAAAGGGATTCTTATGTGTGGTAACAGCGCAGCGATGAACCACTATTTGTTCTATTTGTTAGGGATCTAGAAAGTTAATCAGCCTATCAGGGTCTTGAATCTCTGGTCGAACTCCCAAACAGGTTATGCTACCTTTTGTTTAATCTATTTTAGTTCCATAATACATTGTGATTTTGACTTAGGTTTCTTAAACTCTGCAATCAGCGCATTCTTGATCTCATTCAGGGGCTTAGGCTGTGCTAGTCCTTGGACCAGTTTCATGTACCAGCTCAGTGCACAGTCCCTTAGCGTAGTGTTGAACTGGGTTCTCTTGATGGCTTCATCGGTGATACTTTTAATATTCCATATGGCCTCACACAGAAACCAATGTTGATATGGATCTTCAGATCCATCTCCTCTAAAGATAGGGAGTCTCATTTCATATTCCATAAAGATGACTAGGGTTCTTGTCTGAGTAGATGTTGAGCTACTAGTAACAGTACTCTAAATACTCTGGTGGTTTTAACTATTCTAACTGCTAAGTGTTGTTGGGATAACAGGAGGATTAACATTACTTACTTCAGTAGTTCGCGCAGTTCCTGAGGTTTATGGCTCACATTGGCATAGTTCTTCAGCTTCCCCTTCTTCTATTCTGGTGGGCTCTAGATGCTCTTCATCGGTTAGATCTACCTCTTCTCCACTATAGAAACCTTCTTCTCCATATTTTTTCTTAAACAAATTCTCAAGGTGAGCTCCTCGGAATACTCTCCCACTACGCGTATGTCATGCTTCTGTGTCGTTGTCTTTGTTCGAGATCTTTAACAATAGCCTTCTCGGGTCTGATCAATCTATTGTATCTTCAAGATGTGGTTTTCATGCAAGATAATCTTGATTCTTAGCTTTAAGAAGTGAAAAAAATTTCCTTTGGGTCCCTTGAAAAAGTATCTCTCGGCTTGACTATACGATTTTGTTCTGTCAACAGCAAACTCAGTGATATACCCTCTGATGGTACTATCAAACCAATGATCTACTACTCTGGATACAGCGTTGTCGACTCTCTTGACCTTCTGGATCAATGTTGGTGTCCAAACCATATGGGTTCTATATCTAATTTCAAATTGTGTGTCAGCTAACCTAGCCAACCACTCATGTAGCTCCTGATGGATTCCTCCAAAGAAGATCTCGCGAATGTCGGTGAAGATGTATCTTTGTAGCCAATATTCAGTGCTTATTTTAAGGTTCTTGTTCTGGGCTTCAGCAAAGTCCTTCTCTTGATCCTCTACCCACTTCTGAATCTCTGTCTTTGATGGGAACCACCTTTACATTCCCTTAAAAAGATTCATGTCCCGTCAATGGAACCATTTGTTGGCACAGGGGCAGACCCAAGGTTCAACTCCAAGAGCGCACCAACAAGCCCTAGCTACTGGCCCTTTCAGCAGCACCTGTGAAGCAGATGCAGTCTCACCCAAAGAAACTATGAGGGGGTTGCAGGACAAATATGTCTACAACCATGGAAATATCAAATGGTTCTTATTACAACAACAACATAACATGCATCTATCATTAAACTAGCTAGATATTTCCTTCACAGCTATAGATCTGATCTAACACAATAATGCAACCAATAATACAACAGCAACAGAGATCAAAGCATCAATCACACATCCACAACACAAGGTATGCGTGTTTCACCCTCTCTCTAGGGATACATCCATAGAACTGTGCTTATGATTTATTAAGGAAAAGCATATGGTTCTTGTATGTGCTCTCATCTAGCATATCTTATTTCTTCTCTCTCTTTCTCTCCCATTTCTACGCACCCAGCTGTAGGACTTGATCTTCACACACAACTGAATATCTTACAATACCAGAAGGCTCTCTCTCTCGGCACTTCTCTCCCCAATACAATAATGTATCACACAATAATAGATCTAGACCAACAACAATATCATACCAATACTCAATGACCAACCCAACCTAGGTCCTCTTGACCTTTATTTATACATTGCAATACCTCACCGATAACCTTAGGCCGAAACATAGGTGCCAAAACCCTAAATACAAAATCCCTAGGTGTCTAAAACTCTAGGTCAACTTGACCCTCTTTTTCTGGGCTTCGTCAGCCTGTCTTTCCTTCCTTCTCGCGCGGTGCTCCAAAGCATCCACTAGTGGATTTTCCCACTTTCTGAGTCATCCTCGATCCCTCTCCCTTGTTGATCTGTCATCCTCGATCTCCTCATCCAATGGCTTTCTTTTCCGCACTTTGCTCCATATTTTTTGTTCTTTTGCTCGCTTCAACCCAGTGACAGTCACTGTGTCTCCCGCGAAGCTCGCTTTTTCCCTTTTCTTCCTCGTTTTTCGCTTCCTTTCATAACCTAGGGCCAACAAACAGCAAGGTTCAAAGTTCAACCATATCATTCAGATGCTTGTTTTAGAGGTGTTGATCTGTCTTTGATAGTCTGTGTATACTTGTTTGTTTATGTATTAAGTTTCATAGTTGATCAAGGATATTTTGCAGAGTCAAATTGGCAACAATCTATGGCAATTTGATCCTGATTATAAAGTTCATCTTTTACTTCTTGTCAGAGTTCTTTTGTATGGTTTTCATTGGGGATATATAAATTAGACTTTGGTCCATGCCCATACAAGGATTTTGTAAAGAGAAAGATACTTTGATTTCTTGGAATGAAATAAAGCAGATTGATATTCTATCTCATTTGTGTGTATCTGTGACTTGGTTACTTTTTCTTTTTGATCTCCACGTTTACTTTATGTAATATGTATATTTTTCAGAAAATTATATAAAAAAAATTATGTTATTTTGCAACATTCTTGTTAGCATCGGAAGTCACTCCTGGATTGCTTGCAGGAGCAGAGCCCTACGCCCATAAGTTTCACGTCACAGTGGTTTTTAATGGGTGATCAAATGGACAGAGACTCGGGGAGATGTCACTCTAACTCAGAGACTGGGTCCGGCATGTAAGAAACAAAGGAGGTTTTGATCTAACTTTAGTCAGCGGGTTGATTAAAAGGTGAACAGGTGGAAGACTTGATAAGAAGAGTGAACAAACTACTTCGGGCAACAGGCTTTCAGTAATTTGTAGAAGAAAAACTTTGAATGTGAGATCCTCTGGTTTAGGGCTTCAAGATACTGAAAGAGGGACTTGATTGGATTCTCCAATTCCAAGTCGTTCAGCGTTAGGTAAATCACAAGGACTGATTAGAGACAATGTGACTGTCACAGTGATCAAATTCTACATCATCCTATAATGGTTACAACTCGACTGGATTCTCCAATTCCGAGCTGCTCTAACATAGTTTGAACAAGGACGTGAAAGAAACTGACATTCATAAGGCAAGAAGTCTCAAGAGTTCATACATAACCAGAAATAACAGTGCTTCATTAAAGCTTTACAACCGGGAGCCTTGCTCAACCATCGATGCTTTACAAAATACAAAGACTGAGTCTATATACTCAGCAAAATTCGCCTATCAGAGGCATGTTCAGTCATCGAAAGAGTGGTGTCCCTTCAGTCGAATTCGGACGAATAAATTTCTTGAGATGCTGCCTTAACTGCGCATGGCTTCTATAGGGAAGATAGTTGCAACATTAAAGGCCAACTTGGTGTGCGCAGATTTTCTCTGGTCAGATGAGGATCAGCCAAGGCTTCTTTAGAAACATGGGTGCGCAGGACCCTCTCAAGCCGACTGCTTGCTAGATTATCCATACTATGCACTTAATGCTTGAGGAGAGGTTTCAACCACCCCCTCACGTCTTCATTTACTCCAAGTGAAAACCAGGATCGAGGTCGGATCAGATGGTGCATAGAGATCACGATGATCCTTTCCGCAACTAGACTCTACGCCTTTGACCCCCTTTTTTTCACGACTTCTTCCTTTCCCAAGTGACTACGGGCTGTGACCCTGAGTCTATTCCCAAAGCACTCTCGGTGTTCGCGAATAGAAAGAGTTAATCCTTGCTTATTCACAGCTGCGATGAGCGAAATGTCGAGATGGCTCAATCGGGCGCCGCGCGTCTCTCCCAGATCTGATGGTCCTGAACTTACTTTGTGATGTCATGGGCCTGGGTCCTGGATGCTCCTGGCACCTCGTGCATCGGGAATTTGATGGAGTTGTTTCTGCACCTTGGAATCGCGATGGGCGAAAAGGCGAGGAGCCTAATCGCGCACCAGGTGTCCCCTTTGGATAAACAGCTGAGACTGCTTCACAATGTTGTGGGTCTGACTCTGGGCACTTTCGGAACTCCGGGGTTCAGGGTTTCAATATGTGAGAAGACGAGGGACTTTCACCCTTCGAACTCCCGAGTACCGATATGCTGACTAGATCTCGCACTATGTGTCGCTGGATCGAACGACCCAGATTCAGACATGAAAAATAGGGGCTTTCTCTGACGCTATATATCGTTTAACTTGGTAGCCCCCATATCCCGATGACCGTTGATCTACCCTTGTGGATGAATCTGGACCGTCGACGACATAACTTCGCCTTCGACATGCTTGGAAGCCTTAAAACGACCTTTTTTAAAATACTTCTCTCGGGTGCTTCTAGTGCATCTTACAGACCCAAACACTCTTGCGCCTAGGACAAGAAATGTCGCTAACATTAGGCTCCATGGGGGATAGAGTCATCCCTGTGATACTCTAAGGACTACTTTTGCAGATTCAGTGCCTTGTTGTTGGGCTATGGAGTCATTTATTAAGCCGAAAACAGAAAACAAAAAACAATATTTACAAAACAAAAGAAGCCGCCTGCGGCTTACAAAAAACATTTTTTTAGGAAATTCCCATTCACTGGGCCATCAAAAACTTCTTTGCCTCTCAAATCCTGCAACCTGTAGGTGTTGTTTGAAAATACCTCAGATATCTTGAGGACCCCAAACCAGAGGGCATCAAACTTACTGTGTTTGCCCCTATCCTGCTTGGGTGCATCCCATTTGAGCACTAGATCACCCAGGTCAAAAACTTTATTTTTGCTCTTTCTATCAAAGGTTTGCTTGATCTTCTACTAATGATGGTAGTCCATGTTCATGGCATGTTCCCTAATCTGTTGTACTTCCACCATTTGATGAATCCTTCTGACCATATGGTCAGCCTCTCCTTCAAGGTCCTAGAGAAATTTTGCCACAAATAAAGCGAGCTGGGTAGGAAAAACAGCCTCTGTTCCATAAACAAGTTGCAAAGGAGAGATTCCTAGAGACTTCATTGTCGTCACCCAGTCGGCCCATAGAGAAAATTTGAGCTTAGAATCCCAGGCCCTTTTATTGTCTTCCAATAATTTTTTGATGAGCTTAATTAGACTTTTATTGGAAGACTCCACCAGTCCATTTCCTTGAGGATAATAGGGAGTAGAGTGGATCAGCGAAATCTCAAACTGTTCATAGAACTTGACCAAAGGCTCAGACCTGAAAGAGGTGGCATTGTCGGTGATGATTTTGCTGGGACAGCCAAATCTGGCTATGATATCCTCCAGGAAGCTGATAATTACTTTGTGAGAAGTACTCCTGGTAGGGATAGCTTCTATCCACTTGGTGAAATACTCTGTCGCAATCAGGATCCATCTGTGTTGATCGCTTGAGGGAGGATGAATTTCTCCAATGAAGTCCAACCCCCACTGCTAAAAAGGTGTCGAAGCTACTATAGGCTTTAATGGAAGTGATCTGAGTTGTTGCTTCCCTGAGAACTTTTGGCATTTGATGCAAGCTCTGATTTCTCTGCAGACATCAGCGAATAAAGTAGGCCAGTAATATCCAGCCCTGAGGATCTTATGAGTTGTGGTCTTCCAGAAATGATGCCCCCAACAAAGGCCGTCGTGGAAATCAGACATGACCTTCTGGGCTTCTTGCAGGTCCAGGCATTTTAAAAATACCCCTAGAGGGTCTTTCCAGTACAAGGCTCGGTAAATGAGGCAATATCTCACCACCCTTAGTTTTAAAGCTCTCGCCTTTCTTTTTCCCATTCCATCAGGAGGCTTTAATTCTTGTAGAAAGTACAAGATATCTGTGTACCAGGTGCACGCCGCTAGTGACAAGGCACCCTGAGAGTTCTTATTGGACGACTCAGCTTGCAGATTTTATGAACAGGCGTTGATAAATCTAACGCCGAAAACTTCGCAATTGGATTCAGCCAGTAGCTTGGCTAAACCCTGCCCCTTTATCAACTTGGTGGGCTTTATCTCCAAATCAAATTCCAGGATTCTAGCGATCCATCTGCCTCTTCGCCCATCTATATCGGGTTGCACAAGGATGTCCTTCACAGAAGCCGAAGGAACATATGTGGTTACCTTTGAGTGCAAGACGTAGACTCTGAAAGCTTTGAGAGCTTTCACTAGGGCATAGGCCTACTTCTCCATGATTTCATACCTGATCTTTGCATCTCTTAATGCCCTGCTGACGAAGGCAATGGGTTGCTTCCATCCTTTCTCATTTTTCTGCAATAACACCGCTGCTACCCTATCGAACGAGGCAAAGGAAAAAACTTGGAAGGGTTTGGAATAATCAGGACTGATCAGCACAGGTGCCTCAGTTAGTGCCTTTTTTATTTGGACAAAAGATTCCCTGGGCTCAGTGGTCCATTTCACTTCATTTCCTTTTCTGAGCATGGTTGTGATGTGCTTCACCAACTCAGCAAAATTTGAGATGAATCTCCTCAAGAAATTAATCTTCCCCAAAAAGGCCTGAACTTCCTTCTTGGATCTAGGAAGTGAAAGGGTTTGAATTGTCTCTACCCTGCTAGGATCAATCCTCACTCCTTCCGCTGATACTATATGGCCTAACAGCTTGCCCTCCATCATAGCAAACAAGGATTTCTTGGGATTAAGGGAGAGACCAAACCTCCGACACTTCAAGAAAACTTTCCTTAAGTGATGGCAATGCTCTTTATCAGACCTGGAGAAGACTATGATGTCATCTAGGTAGATCACTACAAACTGGTCTTTCTCCCCAATGAAGGCTATATCCATGGCTTGCTGAAATGTTGCTCCTACATTCATAAGTCCAAATGGCATTTTGGCATACATGAATGTGTCCCAAGGGGTGGTGAAGGTTGTCTTTTCCCTGTCTTCAGACATGACCAATATCTGATTATAGCCAGAAAACCCATTGATCATGGATATCCTGGATGCACCAGTTACCCTTTGCAGTATGTGCTCCATCTTGGGCAGGGGGTAATTGTCTTTCCTTGAGCTCCTGTTCAGGTTCCTGAAATCAAAACAGAGTCTGATTTCTCCACTTTTCTTCCTTATTGGGACCAAATTGGCCACCCATTCAGAATATCTCAAGGGGACGATGATTTGGGCATCTAGCAATTTCTTCACCTCTTTCTCCATGATAGGTAGCAACATGGGATTTATCTGCCTCAGCTTCTGCCTGAATGGCTTAACCTCCTCTTTCAGTGGGATTTTGTGCTCAATGAAAGATGTGTCATAAGTCTTGAGGTCTTCATAGGCCCATGAAAACACATCAGTGAACTCCTTTAATAACTCAGTATATTCCGCCCTCTGTTCATTGGTCAGATTGCTTGATAATTTGATAAACTTAGGTTGCTCATGTGTGCCAATGTTGCATTCGGCTATATCAGCGTCTTTATTTGAAACATCACCCTTTACTGCCACATCATTCTTGTCAAACATCCTTTCTAAAGGGACTAGTCCCCTTGGAATGTGATTGCTAGGTAGCTGAATAATTTGGTGATTAGCAATTTTATTTGCAAACACCTCAGGGTGAGGGTCACCCTCTGGGTCAGGATCCTGATCAATGTGCAATGCCAAAAACTCATCGACGGTCTGAAGAAAATTTTTTATTTCAAGATCGTCCTCGAATACCTCCCAGTGCTTTACATTGTCCGGGATGGATGGTCTATATCTTATTTCGACCTCACCATGGATCTTCAGCGGCAGAGGGACCTTGAACAAACTAGCCGAGACGGCTAAGGAGTCAGCCAAGGTATTTTCTTCCCTTGGGACAAAAGTAATGTTGAAAGCTGAGAAGAAATTATCAATCAGGTCCCATACCTCATTTCTGTAACTCCTGAGCCAAGGATGCTTGGCCTGATAAACATTCCTGACCTGTTGGATTATCAATTCTGCATCTCTGAACACGGACACCTCTTCAATTCCGATTTCTTTTGCAGCCCTCATACCCAAAACAAGAGCTTCATATTCTGCCACATTGTTGGTAGTTTCAAATTCCAGCTTGTATGACAGGGATATGGTCTCTTGACAGGGCGATATGAAAATCACTCCAGCGCCTGCACCTAAACTGGAGGAAGCTCCGTCAAAGAACATCTTCTAAACATAGGTGATTGGAGGAGGTATATGCCGATTAAGAATAGGCATCTTTCTTATCTGTAAAGGGACCTCAGGATTTCCAGAGATCTGTAACAAACTAGACCCTAAGTCGGTTTCAAGTGCAAAGATGGGTTGGTTAGTGGGGTTTGCTTCATCACTGACAATATAGGCTAGTTGGGATTCTCTGTACAACCTCCTGTGTTCCCCTCCAAAGACCGGAATGGTGGCATATGTGAGATCCATTTGTAATGTTCCTCCAATTCTTTTAATCCAGGACCTTGACAACAGCATGCCAAACTTGGGAGGGACGTCAGCTACCACAATATCCATGACCACACTCTTCATGGGCAGCTGAAACAAAGAAAACACCAGATCTTTGATGACTCCAAGACATTGCACCCTCCTTGAATCAAACAAGAACAAGTCATGATAGGACTTTGTCACTTCTAGTCCCAGTTCTTCCATGACTATTTTGGGCATAAGGTTATGGGAAGCCCCTGAATCCATGAGGCGGTTATGCAGCACTTTATCATGTATGTTTAGGGATGTGTAGAAGGGAGGGGATGAGTCATCTCTATCTTCTACCATGGGCCCTAAAATGACTATCGGCCTTTCATCTTGGAGATTTATTGAGTCGGTGGAAGGCTGAGGGGGGTCGGACTGCAACAGCTTGGAGAGGGATCTCTTGAAATCTTCATTTTTAACTAGTTCAGACAGGGGTACAGGGATCCTAATCTTCTGAATCTCATGTTCAAAATTGAAGGAAGGAACAGACCTAGGAACTTCCCTTACCTCAGTGACAGGTTCTTTGGCTGCCGGGGAAACATTATGAGATTTCTTTTCTTTAGTAGTGATTGTTGTAGCTTTAGTAGGCCTCTCCGCTATGGGGGACTGATCCTGGTTATCAAAATTTCCTTCTTTCCTCTTCAACCTAATATTATATCTGTTAGGAGTGTTGCCAGCTCTTTCCCCTCTACTCAACTCGTTGATTTGAGCGTTGATAAGGGATTCTTCATATGCAGATTGAGTCAGATGAGGAAACGGGGACGTGTCCTCAATGCAATGGATCTCGGGGTCGAGTTCATCTACCTCCTCCCCTTCTTCGTGAGAAACTAGGTTGTTCTGGAGAAGGATCTGAATCCTCTAATCGTCTCTATCCCTGCTCCTTTGTTCCCTAGGAAAATCCTGTGGCACATTGTTACTAGGCTTCCTGAAACCTCTACCATCTGCATTTTGGGGATTTCTGTAGACAGGTTTCCCTTCTAATTCCCACCTTTCCATCCTGGCGAAAAATGATTTTAGCACTCTTGCTGTCTCATCTGTCTGGAAGGGCAGGGGAGAGGAACTGGATGGGGAAGCTTCAGGCCTCTGCCTAGATATGTTTCTACCAACAGTATTCCTGAGTCGATCAGCGGCCAATATATTAGATTCTACCTACACGGCTGCGTCCTGCATGTGGGCCAGCATAGTTGCTCTCCTTTCCCTCAACAGGAGGCAGAAATTAGGATCAAAGGTGCTAGCATAAGTGATCTTTGCGGAGGCTTCGGAGGGTTTTATCTCAGCTGGGATTCTGTTGTACATTTTATTGAATCTCTTGGAGAAGTTGGAGACAGACTCCCCTTCTTTTCTCTTTAAAGACCCAAACTCTGTCATGTAATACACAAAATCTTTTTTATCTCCCCACTGTCTTAAAAAGTCACCATCCAATGCTTCTATCCCATTGATAGATCCAGGAGGCAGGACCTTAAACCATTTCCTAGCCTCGCCTTGGAGACTATGGACAAAAATCTTCATCCACACGTCTGCATGCATGATGTTATTATCACCTGTGAAACTGTAAAAGGCTTCTAGGTGTTCTTCCGCAGTTATGTCCCCCTCACCTGTAAACTTGGGCAGTTGTTTGAGGTAACCATCTGTTGGGAGGGCATTGAGAGGTTGAGGTAACATGAGGGATGCATACCTAGTGGCTATAATGGCCTCCATTCTGGTCATGGGGGGATTTGCTCCTGCCATAGGTATATTGTGTGGAGGAGAACTCGGAGGAGAAGGAGCTCGAAAAGGGAATACTGGGGATGATCTTTTAAGGGGAGTGGGAAACAATAGGGGATTTAGGGAGAAGGCTAATGAGCTTAAGTCGGCTGATGTTTCCCTTCACGCAGGAGCGGTGACAATAAAAAGAGAGGAAGCGGTAAAGCCAGGAGTGGGAAAATCTTCTGTGGTCCTGGGTCTACGCCCAGGTACAGCTTCAGGAGAAATGGGAGTGAAAAGGATTTCTCCCTCTAATCCCAGACCACGGGGGGAAACCTCAACAGGGACACTCCCAAAATTTAGGAAACGGGAAACTTCAGAAAGCAGTCTTCTAGGAAACTGAGGAGGAGAAAATGGAGTTCTTATAGAAGGAGATGGCGGATTACCTGGTTCAGCAGTGATAGATCCTCCTTCAGAGGCCTTTCCTTTTCCAAGGACCACCTCCCGATCAGTTTCAGGTGTAGCTAGAGGCAGTTGTGGATGGGACCGCATGTGTCTGCCTCTGAAAGCCACAATTGACACAGCAGGTTCTCCCGTAGTGGAGTCGCCGCAATGGAGTCGCCAAGTGCACAGTAGCAATCTTCAAGGGATCTGATGCCTGATGCACCTTCAGAATCAAAAGCTCGATGTCGTTCAATCCCAGGGTATATTTTCAACTTAGTCCCTGGCAACGGCGCCAGAAATGTTAGCGTCAGAAGTCACTCCTGGATTGCTTGCAGGAGCAGAGCCCGACGCCCATCAGTTTCATGTCACGGTGGTTTTTAATGGGTGATCAAATGGATAGAGACTCGGGGAGATGTCACTCTAACTCAGAGACTGGGTTCGGCATGTAAGAAACAAAGGATTTCTTGATCTAACTTCAGTCAGCGGGTTGATTAAAAGCTGAACAGGTGGAAGACTTGATAAGAAGAGTGAACAAACTACTTTGGGCAACAGCCTTTCAGTAATTTGTAGAAGAAAAACTCTGAATGCGAGATCCTCTGGTTCAGGGCTTCGAGATACTGAAAGAGGGACTTGACTGGATTCTCCAATTCCAAGTCGTTCAGCGTTAGGTAAATCACAAGGACTGATTAGAGACAATGCGACTGTCACAGTGATCAAATTCTACATTATCCTATAACGGTTACAACTCGACTGGATTCTCCAATTCCGAGCTGCTCTAACACAGTTTGAACAAGGACGTGAAAGAAACTGGCATTCATAAGGCAAGAAGTCTCAAGAGTTCATACATAACCAGAAATAACAGTGCTTCATTAAAGCTTTACAACCGGGAGCCTTGCTCAACCATCGATGCTTTACAAAATACAAAGACTGAATCTATATACTCAGCAAAATTCGCCTATCAGAGGCATGTTCAGTCATCCAAGGAGTGGTGTCCCTTCAGTTGAATTCGGACGGATAACTTTCATCAGATGGCGCCTTAACTGCGCATGGCTTCTGTAGGGGAGATAGTTGCAACATTAAAGGCCAACATGGTGTGCGCAGATTTTCTCTGGTCAGATGAGGACCAGCCAAGGCTTCTTTAGAAACATGGGTGCGCAGGACCCTCTCGAGCAGACCGCTTGCCAGATTATCCATACTATGCACTTAATGCCTAAGGAGGGGTTTCAACCACCCCCTCACGTCTACATTTACTCCAGGTGAAAACCAGGATCGAGGTCAGATCAGATGGCGCATGGAGATCACAATGATCCTTTCGGCAACTAGACTCGATGCCTTTGACCCCCTTTTTTTCACGGCTTCTTCCTTTCCCAAGTGACTACGGGCTGTGACCCTGAGTCTATTCCCAAAGCACTCTCGGCATTCGTGAATAGAAAGAGTTAATCCTTGCTTATTCACAGCTGCGATGAGCGAAACGCCGAGATGGCTCAATCGGGCGCCACGTGTCTCTCCCAGATCTAACGGTCCTAAAATTACTTGGTGATGTCGTGGGCCCAGGTCCTGGACGCTCTTGGCACCTCGCGCATCAGGAATTTGATGGAGTTGTTTCTATGCCTTGGAATTGTGATGCGCAAAAAGGTGAGGAGCCTAATCGCTTAACAGGTGTCCCCTTTGGATAAACGACTGAGACTACTTCGCAATGTTGTGGGTCTGACTTTGGGCACTTTCGAAACTCTGGGGTTCGGGGTTTCGAGATGTGAGAAGATGAGGTACTTTCACCCTTCGAAGTCCTGAGTATCGATATGCCAACTAGATCTCGCACTATGTGTCGTTGGATCGGACGACCCAGATTCAGACATGAAAAATAGGCACTTTCTCTGATACTATATATCGTTTAACTTGGTAGCCCCGATATCTCGATGACCGTTGATCTGCCCTTGTGGATGAATCTGGACCGTCGACGACATAACTTCGCCTTCGACATGCTTGGAAGCCTTAAAACGAGCTCTTTTTAAATGTTGCTCTCATGCGCTTCTAGTGCATCTTACAGACCCAAACACTCTTGCGCCTAGGACAAGAAATGTCGCTAACAATTCTTTTCATAAAAAAATCATCCTAAACCCTTGTAATTAATACTTGTGGATTGGGAAAATATTTTTGAGGCTATAAAACATAGTGTGATATTCCCGACTATCTTGTCTTAGCCAGGCAATATTCAAAAATACTTGAGTAAGATAATTCATATCTTTACCTCAACACCAACCAATCATTGATTGATGAAGTGGTCGGTCTAATACAATCCTTGGTCGATCCCACTCTTCCTTTCGAGAGTGATGTGGATACCACTCAGGTTTTTCTCATCACTTCAAATTCCTCCAGACAAGGGGGAATTTCACTTGTTTTAATGGAACCCCCTCCAAGTACTAAGGTCATTTCCCTTGATTGGAATAGGCTGATGGAGCCTTGCCTTCCTTCCTGCATGCATTTACAAATCATTGTGCATGTTTGTGATGTGATCAGACATAGAATTATTGTTGACGAAGGTGCTTCTATTATCATTTTATCCTCAATCGCTTGGAAAGATATGGTTTCCCCTCATCTTGTGTTAATTACCCATCATCTGTTGGATTTTAATAGAATATCCAATGAACCTTTATGGATCCTTCCTTAGCTTCCCATCACATTAGGAGGGAAAATTGTCAGTATCGATGTTATGGTAGTCCAAGGTCCCTTGGAATTTAATTTACTCCTTGGGTGGGACTATGTTTATGCTATGAAAGTTGTCATGTCCACACTCTTTCGAATGTGGGACTTTAATTTACTTATAGCGAATGCACAGGTTCGTCCCTCTTGTCTTACCATCTCTCTTCCCATGCATTCATTCCTATATGCATTTAAAACGATAAAAATAAAAACTAATTTCTTTTTTCACTTCCTTGGCAACAGCGCCAAAAATGTCAATTAGTTCAACTAAATGAACTCAGCTACATTAAATTCATCAATCCGGGATTCATAAAATGATGAAGTGCATACACTATATATGAATGACTTAGTTTATGAACTATCTCTAAATGAACACTATATAAAACAAAATTGTTCATTGTTCTACTGCAGAAACAGAGTTGTTGTGTAGCTATGGGAAATAGAGTAAATGCAATATCATAGAAAAAGAAATAATGGGAAACCACAAAAATGATTCTAAGCACTTTAAATTTTTAACCTATTGGACTATCAATTGCAATGAAATTATAGGATTTTAGTCATTATGTTCAATGAATGTTTCTGTAATCAAAATAAGACCATCTTTATTCAATTAACAATTATGTGCAACAGTATTTCTGTAATATTAAAAATAGAATTCATGAATGAAATTGAAAACTTGTAAGAAATGAAATGACACTAATCAAATTCACACAACTGCTAAATCAAAATAAAACTAATTAAAACCAAAGCAATGTATACCTCACACAGGGGGCCCTCCTGGTTTGGTTGACATTACTAAAGAACACTACAAAACAAAACTTGTGTAATTAAAACTCACAACTCATAAAATTGGCAGTCACCTAGAATTTATATTAATCGTGAATCGGCAATATATAATTACAGAGGTTTGATATCATATCATATTCATCCCTTGTAGGTTCTCATGATCGAATATGTATACATTACAAAAAAACATCCTTAAGATCCAAAACCATTGAATCTCTAAAACAAAATTATCTATAAAATAGTGCACATGTGTTTACAAATCGGATCTGAAATATTTGTGGCTAGATGAAATTATTTTGATAACCCATGTAGGGAGAATTTCATGACAATGATGCATGAAATTATCCTACTTGATTTTGTTGCCACCTCATGGATGAATTGGTGTTGATTCAACATGAGTACTCTGCCATTGTATTATGCATTGACCTAAACGTTTAGCTCACTCTAATGTTGGCATGGCTGACACAAGATGTTGGTTGATAGGTGAGTGGCCATGTAGTGATGATTTGGAACTATCTCCAAGTCACGATCTAATCTTGGGATGCACGCAACCATACAAAACTATGATTCTGGTACAGAATAATCAATGGCTATAGAAATATAAAGTTTCTATAGAGTCTATGATTCTCTAGCGACTTATTAACATAATGACTTTTTAACTAATTTGCGGAAGGAAGAATGAAAACATGCAAGAATGGAAAATTTTACCTTGAATATCCTTCAATATACAAATCATGTAGCTAGGGAAATAATCATGGAAAAAGAGGTAGTAGTGGGGTGTAGGAGAGTCCATAGGCATAGGTTCAAAGGGAATTTTAAGTAAGGAAGTGACAAAAAGAGTTCAATTCGAGGACCCAACAACTCCTTTTCTGGATCTTCATTATCATTAGGTTTCCCATCAGATCCAGCTTCTAATTTAGAGCCACCAACCTCCCAAAAATGTATGAACTTGTTTTCTAAAGCCACCATGAGGAGGGCCATGTTTCCAAAGATATTAGCAACTTTCTCTTCCAACCTTGAAAATCTCTCTTTTGATGCATCTTGAGGACTGTTATGAATAGTCGCATCTATCATGGCTAGGGTTCTGAAAATTCCTTCTTAAGCCAATTCCTATATCTTGTAACTTTCCACAAATACCCCAAAGAGAACTACTATGATACCAATATGATCTATAAACTATTGTGGATATTCCACTGGAATAGTTTGTCACAATAGATCTTATAATATTTTGAAATCCTAGATTATGCAATTTATTTCCTTAGATCCAAAATTAATTATTACTAGATTATTGCTCAAATGTATGAAAATAAATGAATATGAAAAATCAAAGAACATGTAAATATACACATCATTTAACATAAGATGTATCCTGGGAAACTTGATACAAGAGAAAACCTAGTTAGAAGGTGAGGCCTATGCTCTAATCTCTCTTCTTCGGTTATGAAAATGCAAATACCTATGGAGTTGTCTATGACTATATGGCTTAAATGGATACTGCATACTTTTCTTCCTACCTATGTTATTCTCTAAAATCTCGCTCCTTTGATGCTCTACTCAACTATGGAACAAGTACAATATAAAATAATGGAACCCTTCTCTTCCTTGTGGCCCAGTATTTAACATAGCCCAATAGTCGTCTAGGGTTAGGGTTTTTGCATCCTTAACCCTCAATTAGTGATAAGGTTTTGGACCTTATAGAATATTCTTTGAAGTACACCTATGGCTATCCCCATATGTGTCATTAATGGGGGTTGATGTGGCATCCACGTGTACCATGGTGGTCAACAAGGTAGGTCAACTTGTAGGAGGCATAACTTCTGGATACGAGCTTCGATTAACACGAGTTTTGAATCGTTGGAAAGGTCTAGAAGTCTAGAATATTTTCAAAAGGTTTTTATCTATGGTTACAAAGTTTTTACCCCCAAAAATTCTATTTGATGCGTCAAAATGGATTTGCAATGTTTTGGACCTCAAATCTACAAACTGGGACCTACCACTAAAATGGGCCATGCAAGCCAATTCCTCCAATTTTCCACCCAAATAGTACTAAGATAGATGAAAAATTATGTAATGATCCATTTTGGATCATTATACCATACTTTCCATTTGCCTTTCTATATTCCTCTAGACCATATGCCTTAAAGGACTTTACACACAAGTACTCTTCAATTACAAAGTGAATTCCATATACAAAAGGTATGCTCATTCTGGAACCTTCTTTGTGCTCTATTGATCTTTCTTATGGTTCCTTGATACACTTGGGTTATGAGGTTTCAAAGGATGGCTCCTATTCATTGCTATAATTATCTTCTAGAACTGCAAGGGCTAAGGAAGGGTCTAATGGGGGAGAGACTCTTTAGGAGTTGAGGGGGAGGGGCGGAATTGAGATCGCGTTAGGTTCAAGAACTTGAAATAACCCTTTTGATGAGGATGGACCTATATTAAGATATTTAGAACCAAACAATGTTGCAAGTGAGGAGCTTGAGTCTCATTCTCCATTGCAATTAAAGGAAAATATTGAGAATTCATTCAAACATATCTGAAAGTATTCTTACCTTTTGAGATCAAAAAATGAATCTGAGGAGGATACAAGGGGTTTGTAGGGGGATTGGATTTATAAAAAGATATGTCTTCAACTATTGGAAGGACATATCATGTGTCCTTAGCTAAGTCTTGGGGGGGGAAATCAAATAAGGAAAACAACTCACCATCAGTGGGTTCCTTATAGAAAGGAAGACCCAAAAACTAGTTACAAACTAATCATAATCTCATTAAATTTTAGAGGGGTTGGGGGTGTCCACAAACAGTTATCCCTCACAAGAATTGTGTTTTTTACAAACATGATATTTTGATGTTTCAAGAAACAATTTGTACGGGATATAAAGCTTTAGAGATTTTGTCTTTTATCTTAAAGGATTGGAACTTTTGTATTGTAGATCATGTATGTTTGTCTGGGGGCTTGATAACATGATGGAACTACAAGTTTGATTCTATTTCTTCTTCAGTTTTGAACTCAGGAATTGTGGTGGATCTCAAGTATAAGGACCATGGGAAAGATCTCAAACTAATAAATCTGTATGGGCCTTATGGGGATAGGAGGGATTTTTGGGAAGGATTAGTTGAGTCTGGTTTTTTATCTAGGGATAATGTAATTTTAGGGGAAGACCTTAATCTAACCCTAAATATGAGATATATATGGGGGGTATTCCTAGAAGGGATCCCCTTGGGGATTTTTTCACTCAATTGTTTGTGTCCAAACATCTAGTTGATGTCGAACCTATCAATATAGCCCCTACTTGGAGAAATGAAAGAAGAGGATGGGAGGCGATCTCCAAAATACTTGGTATAATTATGGTTGCAGAGGCACTACTTAATAATAATTTCATAACCAAAACATGGGTAGGCATAGGTGGTTGATCATACTATCTCCCAATTTTATTAAATCTTGACTCAAAGGGGTGGAAGCCACCTAGTCCCCTCAAATTTAACCATATGTGGTTGTTTGAATAAGAGTTTAGATATTTAGTTACTAATTAATGGAATCCTTATGGAAATCAAGTGAAGGATACAACAATTAATGAAGCAATTTGCCAAAAACTTGAAGAGTATTAAAGGAGTTATGAGAGGATTGACCGAAAACCTTGCACTTGATTCACAAAAAGATATAAAAGAGGTGGAAGAAAGAATTATAGTTCTTTTCTAAAAAGATGAAGCTAAATTTTTATATAAGGAAGAATACTAGGCATTGAAGGAACTTGAATTCCAAACAAAGACCCTACTAGACAAGGAAGAGGTTGAGTGAGAACTCAAAAGTAGGGTTATCTAGCTAAGGAAAGGGTAAAATAATATGAAAAAAATCCACAACTTTGCAAGACATAGAAAACATATTAATGTGATTTGAGACATTACTCAGTCAAATGGTACCAAGGTTAGTTCTTTTAAGGAGATTGTAGAGGCTAGAAGATAGCATTTTAAAACCTTGTCTAAAGATCCAGAAACTGCTAACATTGGAGAAATAATGAAAATATTAAGCCTCTCCCCATGTCTCATATATGATGACATGAATAAGGATTTGGCAATAGAAATCACAAAGGAAGAAATGAATTTTGTTTTATCTTCATTCAAGAAAGGGAAGAGCCTAGGTTTGGATGGTCTAACTATGGAATTCTACCTTGGTTTTTATGAATTTTTGGAGCAGTATCTTTCAAGGGTTGTTAAAGAATACAAGCAACCTAGGAAATTGCTAAGGGTTATAAACACCACATTCATAGCCCCCATTCCCCAAAAACAAGATTATGCTACTTTTGAATATTACTTGCCCATTTCTTTATGTAATTGAATTTACAAACTTATTTCTAAAATCATTTCTAATAAACTTAAGGGTATTTTGTCAAGTATTATATCTTATGAATAGTTTGGGTTTCTCTTCAACTGCCAAATCCGTGATGCTATGGGGAAAGTGTAATAAGGCATGTGTACTATCAAGACCTAAAAATTACCAACAATTGTCCTACAAATTGATCTAAAGAAGGTGAACGACAAGGTAAATTGGTTATATCTTATATTAATGTTGCTTCAATTGGGAATGAACATGAAAACAGTAAATTGGATCATGGGTTGTGTTTCATCAGTTTCATTTACAATTTTGATATATGGTTCTCCTTTTGGGATTTTTACTGCTACTAGAGGTCTTAGACAATGATTTTCTTTATCACCTTTTCTCTTTCTTATATTGGCAAAGGGTTTAAGTATTCTAACAAATGATGCAAGAAGAAAATGAGACTTGAAAGGGATTACTTTCAAACTCTACTCACATTTCACATCTACTATTTGTAGATGATATCATGGTTTTGGGCCATGGTTCAACTAAGGATTTGGGAAAAATAAAGGAGTTATTGGAACTATATTGGAAAGCTATAGGGATGGAGATAAATATGAAAAAATCCTAATTATTATTCAATGAATTAGCAAATGAAGTCAAGGATCAGGCTAAAATTATTTTTCCAATGAACTTTGTGAACTTGATCAAGGGGTTAAATATTTTGGTTTTATTTTAAAACCAAATGATTACAAATATGATGATTGGTTATGGTTATTTAACAAAATTGATGCTAGAATCTCAATTTTGTAAAATATATGGTTGTCACATGGTGTGAGATTAGTTCTAGTCAATGTTATTCTAGAGAGAATCCCAATGTTTTGGATGTCTATTGTAAATGTGTTGAACCTACACAGAATAGATCTAGCTAGCAAATGACATACACAGTTTGCAAAGAAAATATGAGAAAAGAGAAGCAGGAGAGAAAGAATGGAAGAATTCTCATTAACCAAAAAAATGAATGATAATTTACACATGATATACTCTGTATAACTCAACTAATGTGCACTAGGGGAGAAGCCAATGTGCCATAGTGGTGGTCTAGATTGATCTGGACACACACCAGCAGTTACGGGAGTAAACTACCACCGAGTCTAGTCTCTCAAGTAGTTACGAGAGTGAGTTGCCATCTAGTCTGAGTCAACTAGTCTCTCAATCTTCAGTTAACTGATTGAAACAAAGTGAAGTGGGGAGGAGATCAGGGAAACATGAGTAATGCACTAGTTTGGTGATAATCCCAAGGAAAATGTGCATTATTTGGTGATGATCCCAATGTTGCATGGTGATGATCCCAATGTGGCATCTAGACTCCACTCAACTGATCAAACTGGAGTGTGAATTGAAGAGAATATTCTCCTAGAGGAATATTCTCCCTAAACTATAGAAGACTGAATAATGACTAATAAACATAAGGAAAAACTTAGGAAAAATAAATCCTAGGTGTGTGTGAAGTATCTCCAACACCCTTCTGAACATCACTATGGTCAAAATAAAGAATGGGTCTTGGCAATGAGGCCATGTTAGGTACCCAAATACAAAAGACACATTGAAATAAAAGATGAAAGAGGGAAAACTTCATGGGAAAAACCCCCCCTCAAAGTAAAATGTTTGTAAAAACAGAAGAACCAACAGTTCCTAGGAAACTGTGTCCTTCACTCCAAGATGACTGCGCAGAGAATGGAACTTCTGCTTAGTGAAGGTCTTGGTGAAGATGTTTACAGTCTATTCTATTGAAGGATAGAACTGTAGGTCGATGATCCCCTCGTGTACTAAGTCTCGGATGTAGTGCATGTGGATCTGGATGTGCTGCATTCGCTGCCTCTGGACTAGATCTCTAGAGAAATTCATAGTGATATGGTTGTCGCACAAAATGATGATCGATCGATGAAACTGAATGCCCAACTTAGTGAGAAAATGTTGTAGCCACATAGCCTGAATCGTTATGTTAACTACCCCTCTGTACTCTGCCTTGACTGAAGATAGAGTAATAGAATCCTGCTTCTTGCTCGATCAACAGATAGGTCCAGAACCAAGACTGAGTGAGTAACCAAATGTGGACTCGCAATCAATGCTATCACCAGCCCAGTCAGAATCAGTGAACCCCATGAGGTACAATGTAGAGTATGTTTCATAGTGAATCCCAAAGGTGATGGTGCCCTGTATGTATCAAAGGATAACCTTGTAGCCTTCCAATGTAGCTCATGTGGCTCCTGCATGAACCTAGAGACTGTTATAACTGCATATGAGAGGTATGTTCTGGAGTGTGTGACATACAAAAATATCCCCACTAGTTTTCGATACATTGTCCTATCAACCAGTGGAGTGTCCCCACCATCCTCAAGTCTGACTCCTTATAGGAAAGGATTCGAGGTAGACTTGTAGTCTGTCATGTGAAATCAGTCAAGGAGATCTCATGCATACTTGGCCTGAGACAGTTTGATTCCTGATGCATCTTGACTGATCTTGAGTCTGAGGAAGAAATGTAGCAGACCCATATCCGTCATCAAGAACCTGTCATGCAAAATCCTCTTGACTGTAGCAATTGTTGAAGTTGAGCAACTGGTGATCAGCAAATCATCAACATACAAAACTAGGAGTAGAAGTGAATCAACCATCATGAGCATGTAAACATTTGTGTTTGACTTACAACGTACAAAGTTCTATGACAACAGGTAGGAGTCCATCTTGGCATACCATGCCCTCAGAGTCTGCTTGAGCCCATAAAGAGACTTCTTCAATCGATAGAACAAAGATGAATCCTACATAAGTCCTTGGGGCTGCTCCATATAGATCTCCTCGGAGAGATTGTCGTGAAGAAATGCATTCTTCACATCCATCTGATGGACTTCCCATCCCTTGGTTGCTACAATGGAAAGTGACAAATGTATGGAATCCATATTCGCTACTAGAGCGAAGGTATCATCATAGTCAATGTCATGCACTTGCTGAAAACCTTTGGAAACTATCATGGCTTTATATCTGCTAAGTTTTCCATCCGATGCGCTCTTGGTCCTGTAGACCCATCTGCACCTAACAAGTTTCCTTCCTGAAGAAAGGGGAACCAGATCCCAAGTCTGGTTCTCAAAGAGGGATTTGTACTCCTCCTGTATGGGGGATTCCCAAAACGTATTTCTAGCAGCCTCGCCATAGAAATGTGGATCTGAATACTGAACCAAGAAAAGATGCATGGGTGGCATCAGTTCAGTGGCAGTGAGTGCAGGAGGACGTTCCTCAAAATCAGTCTGATTCCTCCCAGTATCAGTTAGATCCCAAACAATATCCCTTGCATCCTAAAGAGTAGTCTTGGCCCACTTGCACCTCGGCTCTGGCTCTACATCTACACATGCATGAATTGACTTTGAATATGACTATACTAACTTTGTATCTAGATCATCTGAATCCTATGAATTAGAAATCTCATCTGAAGAAGATTCGGCATGTGCATGCTCATCACCTTTGACAAGTGGAAGAACAAAAGTGTTTGCATGCGGTTGTTGAGGTATATGCGAGACACTTTAATCGAATTGGCCACTTCGCTCAATGATGAGCCAATCCAAGGAAATATCAATGAGTCTGTATCCCTTCACACCGTCGGGGTATCCAACAAAGATACACTATGTGCTATGTGGATCAAGCGCCTTCCTCTTCTTAGAGGGAATCTTGGCCCATGCACATGAACCGAAAATACGTTAATGGGTCATTTTCAGTTTGAGTCCGCTCTAAGCCTCGTAGGGGGTCTTATCCTTGACATATATATGGAGAGATATATTTTGGATGTAGGTTTCATAATTAAGTGCTTCAACCCATAATCTTTGTGGAAGTGACTTTGCATGTAGCATGCAAAATGCCACATCTTTTAGAGATCTATTTTTCCGCTCATAAACTCCATTTTGTTGCGGAGTATAGGGAACCGTGTGCTGCAACCGAATCCCTGACTCATGAAAAATATTTTGTATCTCATGGTTGACATACTCTCCCCCATTATCTTTTCAAAGAAATTTGATTTTCTTCCCTGACTGTGTCTCAACAAGGGCTTTGAAATCTTTGAGGTGTTGAAAGACCTCTGATTTTTTCCTGAGAAAGAAAATCCATGTGAAGCATGATAAATCATCAACAAAAATGAGTATGTACCTTGCTTTACTTATTGATGGATGCGGAAAAGGGCCCATGAGGTCACTATGGATCAAATATAAGGGAAAGGAATCCTTCTAAGTCTTTCCTTTGTCGAATTTCACTTGAGGGTATTTTCGGAGAACACATCCCTCACAAATTCCTTTGGAGAAGTGGATGTTAGGTAGACCATAAACCAAATCATTCCCTTATTATTAATTTGTTGCATATTCTAGAATTTAAATGCATGAACCTTTCGTGCCATATCCTATTACTTTCATCAGCATGGGTAAGCAGTAATGTAAAATCTGTTTCAATAAATTCAGAAAATGTGTAGAGTCTAGATTGATGATTTACCTCACTTGTAGCAACCCTGGAATTGGTTTGCATGTCATAAATATCCACTGCATCAGGTGTGAATATGACTCTATTTTGGATGTCGGAGTTTATCATATGATACACAGAGAGAATATAGATGAAAATTTTGCGAACGTGTAGCACATTCTCGAAGCTTTTGTTTGTGAGTTCAATTCTTCCTTTGTTGGTGACCTCGAATGGAGAGTTGTCCCCCATCAGAATAGGAGGACCTTTGCATGCATCTAATGAAGAATAAACTTCTTTTGTGGCTTCCATGTGGTGTGATGCACCTAAATCTACGATCCAAGCATCGAGAGAGGAGTTGATGGCAATCAAAGCATGCCTAGAATTGTCTTTCTTGGGATTTTGATCTTATGGCTTCTTCTTCTTGGCACCCTAGAGGATGTGATCTCCAAGGTTGTTTTCTTGAATTATCTTGGCCATTTGATCTATCTGTTTCTGCATACATGTGGATTCTGGATGGAATCCTCTATGGCAGTAAGTGCATTTCTCCCCTTTTTTTCCCTATTCCACCTTTGGATCCGGAGGCATCGTTGAAGGGTTTTGAGTACCCTTCCTTCTTTGAATTTGCATATGATTTCCTTTTGTCTTTGTCTTTATATTTATGATATTGATGACCACTAACATCTCACACATTAAGTGCATGCATATTTAGGCCTTTTATTTTTCCCATCTTGATGAACTTGTTCTACTTTTGTGTCAAAGACTCGATAAAGGCCTCAAGAGAGGGCATTATCCAGGTGGCTCTAGTGGTGAGCCTAATTGAATTAAATGTAGATAAAAACATTGAGTATTATGGACCAAGTTTGGAGAGAATGCTAAGAACCATTTTTTCTCCTCCTTAGATTTATCAACTCCGCAAGCCTTGAGTTATGACAACAAATCCTTCTATTTGGTAAAGAAATTTTGGAGGTTGTTGAAGGTTTTTGTATCCAAACTGAGAAATTCCACCTCGCAGATGTGTCCCCTCATCTCATCCTATTTTCAAAAAATCCCTTCCATGGTGGTCCAAGCTTCATTGGGGGTTTTACAGGAGGATGTGTGAAAGAGGAGTTCGAGAGAAATGACACTGCAAATAGTTCCAAACGCTTCATCCATTCGACTCAGATACTTGGATTTTTCTATGGCTAATGTTGGTTCAGTTTGTGTGTTCATGGTTAACCTATATAATCCTCTTCCTTGAAGATGCATTATCATCTTCTCCTTCCATGCAAAGAATTTGTACGGTGAAAGAATGAATTCTTTTGGAAATTCCTTTTTTTTTTTTTCTTCAATATTTAGTACCTGCAAAAATAATTTGGTGTGTCTTCTCCCTAGAAATATGTCGGCTCTAATACCATGTAAATGTGTTGAACCTGCACATAATATATCTAGCTAACAAATGACATACACAGTTTGCAAAGAAAATATGAGAAAAGAGAAGCAGGAGAGAAATAATGGAAGAATTCTCATTAACCAAAAAAATGAATGATAATTTACACATGATATACTCTATATAACTCAACTAATGTGCATTGGGGGAGAATCCAATGTTCCATAGTGGTGGTCTAGAGTGATATGGACACACATCAGCAATTACGGGAGTAAATTTCCACCTATTCTAGTCTCTCAAGCAGTTACAGGAGTGAACTGCCACCTAGTCTAAGTTAACTAGTCTCTCAGCCTTCAGTTAACTGACTAAGACAAGTGAAGTGAGGAGGAGATCAAGGAATAATGAGTAATGCACTAATCTGGTGATAATCCCCGGGAAAATGTGCATTAGCTAGTGATTATCCCAATGTTGTATAGTAATGATCCCAATGTGGCATCTAGACTCCACTCAATTGATCAAACTGAAGTGTGAACTGAAGAGAATATTCTCCTAGAGGAATATTCTTCCTAAACTATAGGAGACTGAATAATGACTAATAAACATAGGGAAAACCTTATGAAAAATAAATCCTAGGTGTGTCTGAAGTATCTCCAACATCTATAGCATACATCCCCAAAGGTATACTAAACAAAATAAAAAAGAAGTGTTTTAGTTTTTTATGGATTGGAAAAAGGGTTAAGGAAGGCATCCCACTAGTCAAATGGACAAGACTCGATATCCCAAAAGAAACAGGAGTTAGGGGAAGACTCTTCGATACATTGCAAAGGTAACTTTAAAATATCAAAGGATTTATTGGATTCCCTTCATGAGGATGGGATATATTTTTTAAGAGGGGTAGATTCACATGTGTGAAGAAATGACTCACTACAAGGTTGGGTGATGTTAAATTTAGCAGCATCAACAGTCATTCTCCAATGAGAGGCCATATGGGCCACCCCGAGGCTAGTCAGGGAGATTTGGAGAATCAACCAGTCTTGTGAGGTATTGACAAAAGCCAGGGGAACGTACAACCTCTGTGAGTAAAACCAAAAGTCAGGACGAACGAGATGTTATGTAAGTCTAATGCAAAAGTCAAAGGGAATGTACAACCTATGTGAGCATAGACAATCTAGTGCAAAAGTCAAGGGGAACGTACAAACTTTGTGGGCATAAACAGACTAGTGCAAAAGTCAGGGGGAACGTACAACCTCTGTGAGCCTAGTCAAGTCTTGTGAGCCATGAGAAAAATTTAAGGCATCTAGCAAAAGTTAGGTTGAATATAAAATTCCTATAAGATAGAAACAAACGATATTCCTAATATTGAAAATGATATAAATGTATTGATCTAGTGCATTGGCACGTGTAACATTATCCACCATGAAGAGAATTTTGAATTGCCTTGTAAAGAGTCGAGTTGTAACTAAAGTCTCAAGTCTAGTTCTATTTTTGAACTAAAGTTTAATTTTGAGTTGTAACTGAAGTCTTAAGTCTAGTTCTATTTTCGAACTAAAGTGTAATGTTAAGTTGCAACTGAAGTCTCAAGTCTAGTTCTATTTTCGAACTAAAGTTTAATGTTGAGTTGTAACTGAAGTCTCAAGTCTAGTTTTATTTTTGAACTAAAGTGTATTGCTGAGTTGTAACTGAAGTCTCAAGTCTAGTTCTATTTTCGAACTAAAGTATACCAGTCTCAAGTTTAGTTCTATTTTCGAACTAAAATGAAATGTTGAGTTGTAATTGAAGTCTCAAGTCTAGTTCTATTTTCGAACTAAAGTATACCAATCTCAAGTCTAGTTCTAAGTTCGAACTAAAGTATGAAGCTGAGTTATGATTAAAGCATGCAAACAAGTTACTATTTCGAGCCTCTCCTCTTATCCTCTTCAGCCTATATAAGAAGACGTCCACCCTTCTCTTCAATACAGTTTTTATGCAGGTTAAGGGTGAATCAATAGAGGTGCATATCAGTGATAAAGAGGTAGCATACCAAAGAAGCATATAAGTGTTGTATATCATCAAATGAGGCTACATATCATAGGTGTATATCAGCATCATATCAGTGTTGTATATCAATAATAGAGGCAGCATATCAGAGGTGTATTTTAGCAAGGTCTCTTAGGTAAAGGTCAGGTCAGAGTCATCTTGGCAAGCTCTTTAAGAGTAGAACATTCATTGTGGATATTTGTAAGTGATCTTACATTATTAATGCAATAAAGGAATATCGTTTGTTGGGGTTTTTCTTCCCGTACAAGGTTTCCCCAGGGTATATGTGTTGTTGATGTGCATGCTTACTTATCTACATAGTTATTACTATTCGGTTATGATCATGGTATTGTTGAAGTGTATTAAGTTGGAATCAAAGTGTTGAAGAAAATAAAAGAATTAATCCACATAAGAAATCAAGCTCAAAATTTTAACATGGTATCAGATCTTAGGGTGTGTTAAACGTGTTGAAGTGCAGCAGTAGGTACACATAGATCCAAGCTAGCTTGATTAAGTTTCCAGTGTGAAGTCCATGGAATCCTCCATTTCAGTCAGGGTTGAGGATAGGCTTGAAGGAGTTACCAAATTCAATGTGTGGAAGCTCTGGATAACAAATATCTTGCAGGAGCATGATCTTGAGCAGTATGTGACCACGGTGGTGGAGGAACCCACGAATAATGCAGCAAGAGAGGCCTTCGGGAAGATTCAAGCAAAGGCCAAGCAAATCATCTTGGACTCAATCAAAGATAGTATAATGCCTACAATGACTTTGTTAATTATTGCCAAGGACTGTATGGATACCTTGGTGAATCTGTATGAGAAACAGGCTCCAAGTTAGAAGAGGAAACTTAAGCACAAGCTTAAGTATTTGAAGATGGAGAAAGGTGAATCAGTGGCATATTTTTGTTCTAGGATAGCCCAGATCAGAGATCAGCTTTTGGTCATAGGGGTGATAGTGGACGATGATGATTTAGTTCAAGCCATTTTTTACGGTCTTCCTTCTTTATGGGAGACCTTCTTATCCAGTGTAAGTGGGAGAGAGATTCATCCCATGTTTGAAAGGTTATGGCATGATTGCCTCCAGGAGGAGAGTCACATAACTACCAGGAGTGAGCCAACAAAAGAAGATCACTCGGCTTTAGCATCAAGATTCAAGGGAAATAAGAAAGGCACTTTCCATAAAGGCTCTTAGAGGAATCCAAACACCAAAGGTACATTCAAAGGCAAGAATATTGATACATATAAGATTAAATTCTTTAGTTGTAATAATTTGGGTCATTTTGCTAAAGATTGTTGATTTAGAAATAAATATCCAAGGAAAGGGAAACATCATGCCTCAACTGTTGAGGATGATGAATCCAAAAGAAATCAGAAAAGTCCTTCTAATGAGAAAGAAAATAGAAAAGAATACCACTTGGTTTCTGCCTTATCCAGTTCAGTTTTCACGGGGCTGAAAACTTGGTTAGTAGACAGTGGTGCATCAAAGCACATGACAGGGTACAAGGAGATCCTCTCAGATTTCGAGACAAAATATTTTGCAGAGCATGTTGAGCTTGGGGATGACAAATGTTACAAGATAGAGGGAGTAGGCTCTATCTCCTTCATATTGGAATCTGGGGCTAGACTTCATGTTGATGGAGTATTATATGTTCTAGGGCTCAAGAAGAATCTACTATCAGTTGAAACCCTTGAGGACAAGGGATATTGGGTGATCTTCAAGGACAAGAAGGCACTACTCTGGGCTAAAGGTGGCCACTTAAGTACATCAGAACCCATTGGAACTCACAGTGGAGGACTGTACGTCGTGTCAAGACAGTCAATTCAGACATTGGCTCATGATGCGACTAACTCCAGCGCGTTGTGGCACAGAAGACTTGGACATATTCATTACAAAGATCTTCCAAATATACAGAACATGGTATGTTGCATGCCCTCTATTTCTCTTAGTAAAAATGAAATTTGTAAGGAATGCATGCTAGGTAAAAATATAAAGAAATCATTTCCTAGTAGTGACAACAGAGCTCAGGGCATCTTAGATTTGGTTCATTTTGATGTATATGGTCCCATGTCATCTCCCTCACTTAGTGGTTGTTTGTATTATGTCATTTTTATTTATGATTACTCAAGAAAATGTTGGATATATTTCCTTAAAGCTAAAAGTGACACATTTGATAAATTCAAAGAGTATAAATCCTTTATTGAAAAGTAGACAGGGAAACACATCAGAATCCTTAGAACAGACAATGGAGGAGAGTTTGAATCTCTCCAATTTGAGGATTTCTACAAGTCAGTAGGAATCAAGAGACAGTTGACCATGCCATATAACCCTCAGCAAAATGGAGTTGTTGAGAGGAAAAACAAGACAATTTTTGAGGCAGTGAAAGAAATGATGTTTGACCAGGATCTGCCAAATTCTTTATGGGGAGAAGCTACCTCCACTACTGTGTATAATCAAAATAGGTGTCCACATGCTATCTTGAAGGACAAGACTCATGAAGAGGTCTTCTCAGGGATCAAACCTGAAGTAGGGCATCTAAGGATATTTGGGTGTCATGTGTATATTCATGTCTCTAAGGAAAAGAGGACAAATATGGAACCCTCAGGCAAGAAAGGGGTTTATGTGGGGTACATTGAGAACTCCAAGGCTTGCAGGATTTATGTACCAGGTCAAAGGCAAATAGAGGTAAGCATAGATGTGACTTTCCATGAGGAAGTCGCATTTAATAAATCCAGAGAGCTTCAGCAGGAATCAGAAGCAGTTCATCCAGCTTCACCCTCTTCTAAAAATGAAGAGTCATATGATCAGAGGAAGGAACCTCATGAAGAGCCAAGTAATGAGCCCCTAGAACCTGTTGAAGTGTTAGAAAGAACTCTCGAAGAACCTCTAGCCAAAAGGAAGATAGGGTGGCTTAAATAAATAGTGCAGGAAGCAGAAAGGATGTTGGACATAGTGTCATTGATGTCAACAGTCGATGCCATTGATGTGATGATAAGTTGGTATGATGAATTGTCATTAATATCAACAATATAATAGTTAGCATATAATTATTGATGTCAAAGAGTTAGACGATATGTAGAGATTAAAGCTCAGGTGGGTTAGCGAATAAAGATTAAATCTCAGAAGAGGCGGCGTGATGAAACTTAGAAGGATAATTGGAGGATTAGTCAACTATCAGATCAATTCAAGACCGTTGATGCGTGATCGCTAGATCAACGGTGGGGATGAATTGCAGAGAGCGAAAGAAGAATTAAACGACTCACTGGTTACAATCCCGCAATCGCTCTAGATCGCCATATCTCATAAACTCAAATATCGACGACTGTGGTTGATCCAACAAACGATCATATTAATTCGGATTAAGTCGTGACCATCAGATGTGTGATCGCTAAATCTACGGTAGGGATAGATTGTGGAGAGTGAAAGGAGAATTAAACATCATGCTATTTCCAATCCCATAATTAGTGAGGACCATCAGATCTTATAGCTTCAAAGATCGACGACTGAGGTTGACTCACCAACAACACACAACTTCAAATTGTGGATCTCGGGTGACGAGTTAAATCACTCACAAGTTGTGGTTCTGAAATCATCCTTGATCGTTAATCTGCTTCGAGAGTCTTCACGGCCATTGGATCACTTTAAGTGGAAGGATAGGATAAGTGGGAAAAAAGGTTTGAGAATTGGAATACCCAAAATACCCATTAGTCGTTGGATCACTTTTAAGTGGAAGAAGAGGAGAAGAAGAAAGGTTGAGTTCTCGATTACCCAAATTTTCGCCAACCGTCAAATCAAATAAAGTGGAAGGATATGATAAGCAAAGTTGGAAGGCTGCTGGATTTAAACCAAGACAAAGCAGCATCGCATACAAATCAAGTTGTTGATCAAATATCTTGATCAAACGAACATCATTCACTTTGGGTCTAAAGATGTGATGAGGTTACACTCCGAAAAGTTTGAGATTTGAAATTCTCGAAGCATGGAGAGTCAGAGAGACAAAATAAATTCTTAACCACCAGATCGTCCGAAGTAAGCCTCAACTGTCTAATTCAAGAGGACATGTGGAAAACCACGCCAGCAAGGACGTGTGGGAGATCTACATCAAAAAACCACATCAGCAAGGACATGTGACAGACCACGTTGACAGCCCACTTAATCAAGGACAAGTGGCATAGTCAGATAATGAAAAGTGTCAAGTTGAAATCGACATTTCAGGTACGTGCAAATCAAGAATCAGAGTGACATGTGGAAGACACTCGGCTCATGCTATGTCATCAAGTGACATAATCAATTTACGTCACTCCAGGAGTTTCACCACCAGCAAATGCACTAAGTCCCGAAGTCCCGAATGTCGAAGTCCCAAAGTGGACACGAGTCGTCTGATCTGAAGATCACTTCGGGTGCATTCTCAACTGTTGATGTAGTACAGTGGAAGGATAACATAAGTAGCTTGGTCTGTGCCATGTCAACAAATGATGTCAGTAAGTTATGTCACTCTAGAAGATTTACTTCGAGAGTTTCACCACCAAAGAATAGCCTAAGTTCCGAAGACCCGAATGTCGGAGTCCGGAAGTGGACATGAGTCATCCGATATGAAGATTACTTCGGGTGTATTCACAATCGTTGATCATATTACAGTGGAAGGATAGTGTAATAAAAATAGCCGAAGCCCTGAAGTAAATTGTGGCCATCCATCTCAATGCTTGATTAAGTCCTAGCTGACGGATTAAGCAGTGAAAGGATAAAGTGTAAGAATCGAATTTGACCATTGATTTGGTTACGCAAAATAAAAGTAAACCACCCGATCTGTTCGAAGAAATCCTATTTGGGATATTTTACATGATGCAAGTCCCAAAGTCCCAAAGGTAGAAGTCCCAACAGTCATCCATCATCGGGAAATTAAATCATGACCATTGATTCTAATAAAGCGCTCAAGCGCTCGTTTGGCCTAGCATCTAGTTACCGTCGTTGGTCATATGGTAAGAGATTTAAAAGGAAGAATATAATACGTCGCTTAAATTAATAAGCCTATCATTCTGCACCTATGGTCATATGAAAATGGTTTGAAGGGAGCGCCTCATACAGATTTCATTCGACAGAGAATTACACCAGAACAATACAGAGAATCGATAAATGTAGAATATGCCCTATTGGTGAACCGAGAAAGCAGTAGAAACATGAGTACGATCTAATGAGTCAATCCATGTCTGTGATCAACTCATGACAACAATTCAATCAATACACAATCATGATTAAAAGAGAGTTAAATCATGAAAACATGAATAAAGAATTAAAAAAAAAAGGAAAAATGATATTAATTAAATTTTAGATTATCATTTTAAATGAAAAGGTACAATGGTTCAAATAAAGGGATACAATGTTTTATATCTCACACCAGTTTGAAGATTATATAAATGAGAAAAAGTGGTGAGAAGAGAGTGTCTCTGCAATTCAGATAAGAAGATCAAAATAGAAGTAGAGTTCAAGATGAAGAACTGTTTGTTCTAACGTGCCTGTCAATGTCTTATTGAAGATCAAGAATAGAAGAAGACAGAGTAGCAGTTATGCAATCCAGTATTTGATATAGAAGACCTTTATTGGAATACATCAGTTTCATTGAAGATTAAATGATAGAAGCCTGAGAGAAAGAGGTGAAGTTTGACTGCAGATAACCAGAAGACCATACAAGCAGAGGTTGTAGCAGACAAGTAGAAAGTACAACAGTGAATGATTCTTAGAAGACTTGAAGAATTTATAATATCTCTATGTGTTTATGAACACCTTGAACAGAGTACAGTAAAAGAGTTATAAATGTCATAACATACATAAAGGGGGGAAGGGTGGAGCAAGAGAAAAAAAGTCAACGTTCAAAAAGTCAAATCTGATAGGACTTGTGTTAATAGTTGCATGAATCAAATTCATGAAGAGAATAAGAGATTGAATTACAGTGTAAAATTAAGGGTGGTTGGGTGGTGCAAGGGAAGGTTGGTACCTGCCGGGGAGTTCATGCTTTCCTTGTCAGTTGTAGTTGACTAAACAAGGGGGTCGAAGCCTCCTACCAATTGGTGTTGGTGAATAAGGGGAGTAGGTTGTTCCCTGTCAGTTGTAGCTGACTAAACAGGGGGTCAAAACCTCCTATCAGTTGGTGTTGGTGAATGAGGGTGTGGGTGCATCCTTCCAGTTGTAGCTTGTAAATGGGGTGTGGCAGCATCCCTTCAGTCGTAGCTGAAGAAACTTGGGGAATGTCTCTCCATCAAGTTGTAGCTTGAAAATAGTTTTGTAAAAGAACATTTTATTAATGAGAAAAGAGTTGGTGGTTTTGAAGAGAGTCGCTCACGGGCTTGGTAAAACCTGCCTCTTCAACAACAATCACCTCCCTCACATGGAGAGAGGTTACACATAGGTCATACAATCGGTTTCCTTAATCTCGTTCCCATACAAAGCATAAAAACAACAAGACTCAGCAACGAACATACAACAGCAATAAACCACACCCAGCTAAGAACTGTGTGGCTGCCATAGTCAACTGGGACAACAAACATGGGTTTCCCAAACAGATGATAGAGAGATGCTTCAACCCAACCAGGCTCAACAATTACGGGACATTCGGTTTTCCCAACCATCCATACAGAACAGACTCATGTTTCTGGGTTTCGGGGATGTGTGATAAGAAATCCACATGAAGGTCGAACACAGACTCGACGGTTTTGACAAAGGGTGTACCGGCTCCTCTAGAAATCAACACATACCTTTTTGGTTTCAGAATTGTGTGAGGGTATTCTTGCAGAGGTCATACGGGATTCCCAGTTTAGACAGTCGACGGTAGAAGGGACGAGGAACCCCCATCATGGCTCAACCCAACAGTTTTAACTACATGCGCTTCGGTTGACACTTGTCACCCATGACGCTCGTTCCTTCCCATTTGGAAGTCATTCATCCTTCCAAATAACTTAGGATAAAACATCACATTTACACAGCTTTGGAATAGTAATAATTTAATATTATTATCAAGGGTTTAAGCCCCCTCAGCTTAGCCCCTCTTCCAACCTCTCAGCCCCCTCTCCCTTACCCAGGCTTGGTGGATGCTTAGTCCCCCATCACTCATTCATCGTGGTCAGTCTGCACGTAGAGATGTTTTTTATTAATACTGTGCATAATTACATGTACAAAAAATCAGGCTCCTGGCCTTCAACACTTAGGCTCCCTTGCCTAATAACACATAATCCCACTAGCTTATATGTTAAGCCCTAATATTGGCTCATTAC
>ML845491.1:41760-53627 GCA_009831015.1 Picea engelmannii | reverse complement strand
TGGATATACAAAGCAATTGAGAGCTTTGGCTAATTTATAATGAATGAAATTATGAGTACTACTAGAATCAATTAGGACTATTAACTTTTTCTTTTTGATATATCCTTCTATCTTGAGGGTTTGAGGAGTGCTAATTCCAGCCAATGCATTACATGATATTGTGGGAGTCAACTCTTTAGAAGAATTCACGTCTACATTTTCATCTTGAGATGGTTCTTGTTCTTCTTCTTCTTCCTCTTCACAATCTATGTAGAATAATTTCTTCTTGGCACACTTATGTCCCTTACTGTACTTGTTGTCACAATTAAAGAATAAACATTTTTCTTTTCTTTCCTCCAATTGTTGAGGTGTCAACCTTGTAGGTTGAGGTGTTTTAGAAGAAGGAATAGTATTGTCTCGATAGATGTTAGGAGTGGTCCTTCTAGTAGCCATAGCCATATTTTTACTTTCAACATTTATTGCCACCCTAAATGAATTCTCCAATGATTTGGATTCCTAAAGACGAACCTCATGTTGAATGTTATCCCTTAAAGTTCCTATGAATACATCAATCAAGTGCTCATCTGGAATATTTGTTACCTTTATATTCAATCTTTGGAAGTTCTCAATGTTCTCTATAACTGAACCCTTTTGCTTGAGATTTATCAATTTGCTAAAGAAGGTATTGCTCCTTGTATCCTCATAGTGTGCTATCATTTCTTCCATGAAAATTGTCCAAGTGACGAGTGATTTGCGAGAACAACCCCATCGATACCACATAAATTGATTGGGTTCTAAATATAAAGAAGCAATCCATACCTTTTTTGTATCTGGCACATTATGTAGATCGAAGAATTGCTCCATATGAACTATCCATGTGATTGGGTCCTTGCCATCAAACTTCCTCATATCGAAAGTGGTTGGTCTTCAACCCAAAGTTAGATTTTCTCCATTCTTGATTCATCTTCCTTGTGTCCTCATCATGAATTTCATGGGATACATTTTCACTTTCAGGTGTCCACTCTACTAGGAAATTTTGCAATCCTTCCATGATCTCCCTTTTTAAACCATCCATCTTAGTATCCAGTATTTCCTCCAACTTAGCTTCCGTTGAATCCATCATCCCTTGTGGTTCATCTTTTGTTATTTTCTTCTTTTGTAAATCATTTATGTCCCTATGCATTTCTTCACCTTCATCAAGAGTGCAAGTAGGACTATCTGGAGGTTTATTTGGTGTATAAGTTCCCTTTTTTTGGTGGCATGTTGGCCAAGTATCACTTTAAACTTTGATTTTGAGGTAGTTCTACTAGACAATCTTTCTTTTATTGTATCTCCAAAATTTCATCCCTTTTGGGTATGAAATTTTCTTTTTTGTAGTTCTCTGATATTTCTTCTCTGCAATGCCACAGGTCTGATCAAAATTGGATGTGCCAAGTGCAATTTATGGTAACTTCCCTGCATCTTGTTGATTTTTGGCCTTTCCAGGAGATATCACTTGTATAGCATACCCCACACAAAATAATTGATATAAAATTATGAAACTTGTACCAGAAATACTACAGACTGTTCACTATCCAATGCAACTAGTCTCACTCAATTTGGAGACTCTAGGAAGAATTTATTATTTTTTTACCCAGAACACCTTCTTGAGACTAGTCAATAGAACTAGTCAAATACCCTATCTTCCACTGGGTGTATCTACAAATTTAAGATGACCTAGAAGATAAAAATTTTATAAAAAATAACGTAATAATTGATGTGAATATTCTCCAAATTTCAAGGTCTGAAACGTTACAGAAACTTTTTTATAGCGAAAATGTCGCGATGACTCAATTCAGGATTATTCCATAACCCTATCTTACATAGGTTGTATCTCCTAAAGTATAAGGCCTAAGGAGCTGAAATTGTAACCCAACATACCTTGATCCATCTACTAAATATTCTCCAAAGGGTTCCTTCTGAAACATCGTAGAAAACAATTTATAGCGAAAATTACAAGGTGTCTCATATGTAGCAGCGAAACCCCAAGACCTTGAGCTTTGATACCATATGTTAAGAACCAAATATCAATATAGCATAGAAAAACCTCAGAATAAGTACTCAACACCTTGAAAAAGAGAGAATTCTAGGTAATAATCCTCTTCTAGGGGACAACCTCCTTATACACCACATAAATGTCCAACTACAAGATGATTCCAAATGAAAATGTCTCCTTGGTATATATAGGAGACTAGGAGGTACAATTACAACTAATGGAATCAAGCTGACATAAATCAAATAACATTACTAATGTAATATGCCCCAATTAAGGGGTAATAAGCCACTATTTAGGGCTTACCAAGAAGTTTCGGTGTCTATAACACCCTATAGAATGAGTACACCAGAGTTGGTTGAGCTCAAGCTACATCTAAAGGAAATGATGGAAAAAGGCTACATTCAACCTAGTGTGTCTCCATGGGGAGCAGTAGCCTTGTTTGTGAAAAATAAGGATGGCACACTTAGGTTGTGCATATACTATAGGCAACTCTATAAGATGACCATAAAGAATAATTATCCCTTGCCAAGGATCGATGACTTGTTTGACCACTTAAGGGGTGCTACAATTTTCACCAAGATTGACTTGAGGTCTGGATACCATAAGGTACAAATTAAGGATGAATACATCCACAAAATAGCCTTTAGGACAAGATATGGTCACTATGAATTTGTGGTGGTGCCATTTGGACTAACCAATGCACCAGCCACTTTTATGTGCTTAATGAATAATGTACTCAGTAAATTCTTAGACAGATTTGTATTGGTTTTCATTGATGTAATTCTAATCTATTCTAAGAATAGGGAAGAGAATGAAGAACATCTTAAGATAGTACTTCAAGTACTAAGGGAACATCAACTATATGCTAAGTTCAATAAGTGTGAATTTTTCCAGAAACAAGTCCATTGCTTAGGTCATGTTATTTATGAAGAAGAGGTGGCAGTTTACCCTGACAAGATCAAGGCCGTTATGGATTGGCCTACATGAAAGGATGTATCTAATATCAGATCCTTTATGGGCCTAGCAAGATACTATAGAAGGTTCATAAAAGGATTTTCCAATATTGTTTTCCCAATCACTTCCCTTCAAAAAACGGGAGTTAAATTCCTTTGTACATCATAATGTGAAGAGAGATTTCAAGAACTGAAATGCCTTCTAACCAATGCACCTGTGTTGAATATTATGGATCCAAACAAGGACTTCCTTGTGTGTGCAGATGTCTACAAGGAAGGACTCGGAGGAGTCCTTATGCAAGTAGAACATGTAATTTTATACGAATCCATAAAATTGAATGAGCATGAAATCAATTATGTGACCCATAGTCTAGAATTGGCTTCCATAGTGCATGCCTTAAAAATGTGGAGACACTACCTCCTGGGTAGAATATTTTTTCTTGTGACAGATCATTGTGGGTTGAGATATTTGTTCGATCAACCAAAAATCAATGTTAGACAAGCTAGATGGATGGCTCTCCTTAGTGAGTTTGATTTTGAAATAAAACATATCAAAGGAAAATAAAATAGGGTCATTGATTCCCTTAGCAGGAGTATGAAAGTAATTCACTTGGCAATTGCAAGCACCTATGAATCAGATGTCAAAGAGAGAGTAAAAAATGCACAAGAAACATATGCATTTTTCAAGACTATTAAATCATACTTAGAGAAAGAGCCCACGGGGATGAAGTATGAGGGTTATCAATTGATGAATGATGGATTGTTGACTTAGAAGGGTAGGTTTGTTGTATATCCCAAAATATGACAACTTGAAGAGGTTCATGATGGATGAACTACACAAAATACCATATACTGGTCATCCTGGTTATCAGAAAATGATCACAACCACTAGGAAACTTATTTATTGTCTAGGACTGAAGAAGGACATAGTTGATTACTTGGCTAAATGTCTAGAATGTCAGCAAGTTAAGGCAGAATGTCGGCATCTAGCAGGCTTATTGCAGCCCCTACCAGTTCCAGAATGGAAATGGGAAACCATCTCCATGGATTTCATCAAAGGATTACCAAAATTGGCCAAGCAGAATGATGGCATCATGGTAGTGGTGGACAAATTGTGCAAGTATGCTCACTTCATTCCCATCAAGTCAACTTTCAAGGAAATAGATATTCCCAGTATTTTTATGAAATAAATATTTAGGCTGCATGGCATGCCTAAGGATATCATATCAGACAAAGATACAAAATTTAATTCAATCTTTTGGAGATCCTTAATGGTTGGTTTTGAGACTAAATTGTTGTTTAGTACAGCCTATCACCCTCAAACTGATAGACAAATGGAGAGGGTAAACCAAGTGCTAGAGGACATGTTAAGGATGCATGTAATGCATCATCCTAAGAAGTGGGAAGACTACCTACTATTGGTAGATTTTTCCTACAACAATGGATATCAAGAGTCATTGAAGATGAGCCCTTTTGAGACCCTCTATGGTAGACAGTGCAAGATTCCAATCAGTTGGGATAACCCAGTAGAAAGAATTACGATTGGACCAGATATGATAAAGGAAATGGAGCCACAAGTAGTTCAGATAAAACAAAATCTAAAAATAGCTCAGGATCGGCAGAAAAGCTATGCAGACAGAAAGAGGACTCCTAGAGAGTTCAAAATAGGCAATCGTGTATATCTTCAAGTTAGACCCAGGACAATCTCCTTAAGGATGGGAGCTTGTGCCAAGCTGGTACCTCGATATTGTGGACCCTTTGAAATTTTGGATAGAGTGGGACTTGTAGCCTATAGGCTAGCACTCCCTCCCACAATGAAGGCACATGATGTTTTCCATGTTTTGTTATTAAATAAATATGTACATTATTCTAATAATATTATTGATTGGTGTGTGATTCAGGTGGAACCAGAGGGAGAATTCCTACCAAAACCTCAATGCATAATAGACAGGAAGGAAACCCCACTTAGGAACAAAACCATTTCATAGGTCAAGGTGCAGTGGAAACACTTTTTCCCAGATGAGGCTACATGGGAGATGGAGGATGCCATGAAACAGGCATATCCATTTTTCTTTACTTCAGTACATGCAGAGCACATCGGTAGATAGAACATCGAGGACGATGTTCCCCTAGTTTGTAAATATTACTATAATTAGCCATGAGACTATGGAATACTAGATATGTGTGAATGTTTGATTTGATGAACCTTTGTTTAAAAGGTAAATGTATGTATTTTTTGTTATTAATAGAAAATGGATCAGTGTTGCATAATTGTTGAAAGGGGGGGGTTCCAATATAAACCATGGATGTTATGAGAGATATGGTGAGGGGAACCATAAATGGTTGAGATGACCCCCACCAAACCAATATTTTACTAGAATTAATGGCTCAAACCTAGAATAGTTCTATGACCCATATATGAATTACCCATCAGAGTGGTAGTTGGAAGATTCCTCCTCAAGAGTTAATGAGGATATGGGGAAGAGTACCCATCTTCAATACTTCTAGACCTGACCATGAGATGGGGATTCAGACCCACAAAACCTTGTTGAAAAAGGTAGGGAAAGAAGGTAATTCTTGGGCAGAGATAGACAGAGAGAGCAGAGTCGAAAGACCAATCGGGAGAAGAGAAAAGAACGTTGTCCAGCTCTCTAGTTCATGAAAGAATTGGGAAATAGGTTCATTCTAGGTGAATGAAACTGTAGGAATGGTTTTCATTACAAGCTGATAAATGAGGTTGACGAGTGACTGTGGAAGTACTCATGCAGACCTCCTTGCTTAGTATAGAGAAAATTGGTTTCCAAGATCCTGTGAGAGGAGGAGAGTAACCTCCATCCCTGACTTTCACTGAGCAAGAAGAAAGATTATCTCTCAGAGCATCTTGGTCTGGCTCGGGGGTGGCCAATGGTAGATCCATTTAGGACGGGTTGTGCCTATGGTTGGGTGAAAACATGCACCCCTTTTAGTAGTCGCTTCACAAATTCTGGTTTTCTGATAAGTTTTTTCATACTCTGTGTATTGAATTGGAAATGATGGTCGAATATATATTTACATGTTTATGAATGAGTTCTATATTGTTGGATAAAGTAGAAATATGTATTTTTTTATCTGTGAATCCATGTTTTGAATGGTCTTCTGCTTGCCTCATCCTATCATTTAGAGAGTTGTGGAATATAAGCCTGCAAGAGATTTAGGGTAGGACTTACTGGAACATTAAATTCTTGTTGACCTCCTGAATCTACCCTTCATGGGATATCTAAGTTCAAACCCAATGGAAGGAGGACGCCTCCTTCAGACCTTTCACCCATGTGACCGACGGCTCATACCCATGGCCTTAACCAAATTTCGACCAAGAGTCAAGTTTGCAGCCCACAAGAATATTCAGAGGACCTATATGACCAGGTCTAGGAACCCTGTGCTAGGTTCGAAAGGAGATAATCCTTTCTGGCTTCAAAAATCTTGGATTTCTGCACTCCAGAGTGTTTTGAACCCACCATTGGTAAAACCGTCAAAGACGATCGATTGTTATAGTACCCATGAGTTTGATCGGCATCTAACGATCTCCCTAACCATGGCAGATAGACCTTCCATGTCGTTAAACTTTGATCCATTCATCAATCGCAAGGTAACGCGAGACACATATTTGAGGGCATTCAGGAGTCCTCTTGGTTGTCGGATCTACATCGAGGTAACTTTGGCAAAAGCCTACCTTGGGAGAATAGGGATGCTAAAGTATCAAACTCCCTAAACATCGAAGCTACGAAGTGATGATAACTGTGGATCTGGGGAGTTCGTTAAGAACCCCTCTTAACTGTTCGATCATCTAGTAGAGGGGCTCGCGCACATAACTTCGACAAAGTTATTCTTCGGGAGATCTGTGTGGACATCACACCAAAATAGCCGAAGGTCGGAGTTTCAAAGTGACGAGGGTCACAGATCTAGGAACCCTTCGGGTTCTCCCCTGACCAATAGATCTAGACCATGGTCATCCCAATGCTAACTACTTCGAGAGTAAGGAGGAATTTTCAATATAAATTCCCTCAACGCAAAAGTTACAAAGTAACGGAGGCCATAGATCCAGGGATCTATGTGGTCACATCTTGACCGTGAGATCTAAGGGCATAGGAAGGGCCACCAATACGAAGTGACATGGCACAATGATGTAACCTAGGTTGATGTGGACCCACGATGGACTTGCCATGTGTCACCTGGATTCGTACATTTCACATACCTTATATTCCCATTAAAACGTGGCATGTGTCACCCTTGTAGGGGCCACGTGTCATCCTTGACTTGTCATGTGTCACCCCTGACACTTTCTCACTTGGTCCATTTGGCGTGTGGAGTGTTCGTGACCCACCTCTCCTTTCCCCTGCGTCCAGTACGTCACCAAGTGCGAGGGTGGACCCTTCGGGAGTCCAGAACTTCGAGACTCTGGAGGTTTGGGGTGAAACGGAGAGAATACACTAAAAGGCCCAAAGGCGAGAGCCACGTGGAGAGATTCTGATCTCCTTTGGGAGTTCGAGAATTCGGGACTCCGAAAGATAGGAATGGAGAAAGGAGAAGGGACATTCAACATCGAACGTTGAACTCCCTCTAACCTAGGTGTTCAATGAAGGTTGTATCCCGTCGTTGGATTGGATGGTGGATGAACCTTCCTCGTGGGTGTAGGAACTTGGGGATGATAGAATGAGGTGGAGCCATGTGGGCGCCACGTGTTCCATGTCTGATATTTCCTAAATAACTTTGAGAAGCCATAACTTGCAATCCAGAGCTTGGTTTTGAGTCTGGTAGTAGTTGTTAGAGAGATACCTCTGAGTATAAGAGAATGGAGATCTTGGAGGGATGATTTGAGATGAATAAAGTAAGAGAAAATTGGATGCCCCATCCCTATAAAGGGTAATTAGGGGTTGAGCGTGTTACAACGTACCCTTCTGCTTCCTTTGATTTCTATTCCTGTATTTTTATCTCCAATAATTTGTTATGGTGGATGATTCTTGTAAAATTGGTGGTTAGGTGTTGTGGAGGGAATATTAAAGTCGTGTTGGTAATTTTGTTCTTGTTCTGCTTCTATATGCTTCTCCTCTTGTTATTATTCTTGTTATTCTTCTACCTCTTCTTATGTTAGTTCTTCGTTTTCTCCCTGCTCTTTAGAATTTTTTCTTTCTTCTTTGATATTCAGCCCATTTGTTTCATCAATCTTTACATTTATGATTTCCACTATCTTGTTGAGTCTTATATTGTAACATTTATATCCCTTGATTTTTCTTGAGTATCCATCCAATATGTATTTATCAACTCGAGAGTCAATTTTCCAACTTTGTCATATTCTCTTTTTATGTAGCATTTTCTTCCAAATACTCTAAAATGCTTCATGTTTGTTGGCCTTCCCTTCCATAAATCATATGGATTTTTTTCATTGTTAATTTGTTACTTATAAGCATTCTTTTGTTCAGAATATGAACAATTATGTGCACTTCTTGTACCCAAAATACATTGCTTAACTTGGAATCTTTCAACATGGTTCTGGCCATCTCTGTTGCAATTTTGTTCTTCCTTTCAACGACTCCATTTTGTTGAGGTGTCCTATCTACTAAGAACTTCCTTTTTATTCCATGATCTTCATAGAAATCCATGAATTATTTTGATGTGAATTCACCTCCATTGTCTGATCTTAATCACTTAATTCTCAAATCCATTTTGTTTTCAACCATCTCCTTGAATATTCTGAAATGTTCAAATGCCTCTGATTTCTTCTTGAGAAAACAAACTGCAGTCATTCTTGTATAATCATCAATAAGTAGCATGAATTATTGTTTTCCATTCAGTCCTTTTGTTCTCATTGTTCTACATAGATCAGTGTGCACAATCTCCAATGGTTTTTTTGTAGAGTATTCATTCATTTTGAACTCAGTTCTTGTTTGTTTTCCATGTACATAATGCTTGCACATAGTATTGGTTGGTTTTGAAATTTCTGGCATTTCTCTTACCGCTTCCTTTCTGTTGATTTTGAAAATATTGTAAAAGTTCATGTTACCCATTCTTTTGTGCCAAATCCAACTTTCATTTTCCCTTCCCAAGCAACATTTTTCTTTTCCAATCTCATTTAAGATGTATATGTTGTTTGGATTTCTTACTATTTTAGCCACCAGTTTGTGGGATCTTTCTTTTCTTATCTCACATTTATTTGAGTTGAATAGAAGTGTGTGTCCTTGGTCACACATTTCGCTTACACTTAGCATATTATGCTTCATATTTTCGACAAGTAGGACATTTTCTGCCCTAGCATCATAAGAAAAGGCATAGTTAAGCTTGGAAGTAAAGATGCTAGGGCAGAAAATGTCCTACTTGTCATTTCCAAACGAAATTGATCCATCTCTTTCTTTCTTTAGATTTATAAATTTGTCCTTGTCACATGTCATATTCTTTGTTCAACCATGATCAACGTACCAATCACTTCTTCTACTTTGGGCTTGTAGAGCAATAGAACATTCTTCAACATTTAGTTTATCATGCTTCTTTATCCATATTCTTGATGGTTCTTTTATATGACTATTGAAATCATGCTTTAGTTCCTTTGGAGGAACTGTCAATCTGCAATATTTGGCCTTGTGTCCAAAATTGTTGCATTTATAACATTATACTTCATCATTTAATGATCCAAAACTGTTATAGTTTCTATTATATCCTTCATGAGGTTTTCTAGGACAATTTATTCTAGAGTAGCCTTCATAGTTTCTTTTTTTCTTGGCATAAGCTCTACATTTTATAGCCTTATGCCCAAAATTGTTACAGGAATAACATAAAACAAGAAAAATAGTTTGGTACCTAGGTGTAGGAGATATTTTGAATGTTGTTTCTCTTATGTAATATTATTCTTGAGTTCTTTCAATAGTTGGTTGTTGATTCTGAAATCTGGATCTTCTAGGTGGTGTCGTTCTTCTATAATCTTCTTCTTGTGTTCCTTCCAGTTCTTGATTGTTATCCCTTGAAGGGATGCATTCTTCCTTCTTGATGGGACCTCTGATGAATTTGGAATAACTCCTTTGTTCTGCTTCTTTTTTTGTCACCATGGAGCTCAAAACTTTCTCAATGTATCCTAGTCTAGATCTGTCATGGCATGACATTTGACAGATGATGATTTCATCCAATATTTTTGTGTTGTTCTGTTGCATATATTTCTTTTGAATATCCTTCCTTAGTGAGACTATTTATGCTTCCAACCTCTCTTTTACTTTCTCCATTTCTTCTAACTGATTTTTGAGTGTTTCTTCAATCCTTCTACCTTCTTCTACTTGAATTTTTAGATTCATAATCATTTGTTGATCTTCTTCAAAGTTAGGATTTTGAGAACCCTCTTTTATCTTGAGTAACTCTCCCTTGAGTGATTTGTTTTTATTCCTTTCTCTTTTTATCTCACTTAATGTATTGATCAGTTCTTCTTCAAGATCCACTTCACCTTCTTCTTCATAATCTTCTTCATTATTTTCAAATTCCATAAAGAGTACATTGTCTGAGTCACTGTCACTATCATCATCCTCATATGATGAGGAGATATCCTCTTTTGAGTAAATACTTTTCTTGAAAAAAATCCTTTTGTTTATTTTCTTGTCTCCCTTTTGATATTTCTTTTCTTTCTTGGGAACTTCTTCTTCATCATTCTCTTTGTTCTTACCATATGGACATTTATTAGAAAAATGACCAATTTTACCACAATTAAAACATTTAAAAGGAATCTTACCTTTGTACTTTCTAGTTCATTTATTTAACTTCCTTATGAATTTGGCCATTTCTTCATCTTCATATGAATAATCTCTGCAACTACAGCCTGATTTTGGCTTTTTATTATTCTTCTTTGTCTTCTTGGATTCTTTGAACATTGTTTCCTTCCTGGATGGATTGTCCTGCTCTATTCTCATTTCATAAGCTGTAAAGATTCCATGAAATGTGTCCATGCTCAAAGTAGAAATATCTACTCTTTCTTCTAGGGATGAAATCTTAGGATCAAATCTCATTGGAAGAGACCTTAGTACCTTTTGAACAATTATTGGTTCTTTAATTTCTTCTCCCAGTGCTTTAATAGAATTCACTATTTCATCAACTCGCAAAAAGTAAGCTGCAATATATTCATATTCCTTCATCTTTAGTTGTTCAAATTTACCTCTATAGGTTTGAAGTTTGGCCCCTTTGACTTTGGCATCTCCTTCGTATATATTTTGAAGTTTGTCCCAAAGGTCCTTTAAAGTGTCGCAATACATAACCTTGACAAATACAAAATCAACCAAATTTCCCAGAATAGTACATTTAGCCTTTGATATTGTTTTCACTAAGTTTCTTTCCATATTTTTCTGTTGGGGGAGTGGAAGGTGTCGTGTATCTATCTTTTACTAATTTCAATATTTCAAACCCCTATGGTTGTAAAAATGTTTTCAGCCTTTTATTCCTGAAGGCATAATTCTGACCATCAAACATCGGTGCTCCATTCTTAGTGTGATCCATGATATTTCTTCCAATGGTTAGACTAATTTCTAAAGGAATTTCTTTGATACCAATTGTTGGAATATTGAGAGGGGGGAGTTTATCAGTATTATGCAATTTTTACTAATTTTAACCAAAATATGTATGCGTCAATTCATCAAATATTTATCGCATATGCCTTTATTTAACTTTTCATGAACATATAACCATAAATAGTACCATTCAACAATATATCACATCATACACAGTGCACGAGAGATTTTTTCATGGAAACCCAAATGGGATAAAGCCACAGAATGATTTCTTATATATCAAAGCTTATATTCATAGGAAGAACCAACTTCCAAATTCTCCAACACCAACTAGAAGGAGGCTCCAACCCCCTATTTATAGGCTCCAGCCTGAAGGAAGCCACAACTCCC
>ML845491.1:16974-38490 GCA_009831015.1 Picea engelmannii | reverse complement strand
CTACAAGTATGTGGACCACTTTTGATTGTGATCATTCTACAATTTTCCTTATGTCTGCATGAGATAAAAAGGATTTTGATCTGTATGGATGATTGTATCCTTACCTAGAATGTAATGCTTCCATTGATGGCAAGATTGTATGATGGAATATATTTCTTTGTCATAGGTGGGGTACTTATGGATGACATCTGGGAGCATCTCACTATCATAGGCCATCGACTAACTATGTTGAGTGAGAACGACACCAACAGCATAATCAGAAGCATCTGTCTCAATCTCAATGGTTGTTACATGTCGGGTAAAGAAAGCACCAGGGCTAAGCATAAGAGATGTTTCACATCATCAAAGGATTTCTATTGTGACTTTCCCCACGCAAAAAAAAAAAATCAACCACCCTTGGTCACTTGGCTGAGATCCCATGCGATATGGGAGAACCATAATAAGAATCTGCGATAGAAGTTCAGAAGGATTAAAAATATTCAAAGCTCAATGAGTGATGTCGGGGCTAGCCAATAACAAATGAAATATATCTTGGTTGGATCAACATGCACCCCATTCTCATCTACAGTATATACAAGTTATTGGACCTTGTTCATGTTAAAGGAGCATTTCTCTAAGTTAGCATATAGCTTGTGTTACCGCAAAGTGTGGAGGACCTATTGAATGTGTTGCAAGTGTTCTTCCCAACTCTTATCGAAGACGAGGATATCATCTAGATATACAACCAGAAATGAATTGGAAAAGGGTCACAAGATGTCATCCATCAACCTCATGAAAGTTGTTTGGGAATTCGTCAAGCTAAAAGGCATGACCAACCACTCGAAAAGACCTTCTTTAGACTTGAAAGAAGTATTATATACATCAATTTTTTCTATGGGGACCTGTTGGTAGTCTAACTTTAGATTAATATTACTAAAGTACTTGGCCCCCTTGAGTTGGTCGAGAAGGTCGTAAATTTGGGGAATTGGGTATCGATTCCTGACTATGATTTTGTTCAAAGCTCTATAATCAATACAACGTTTCCATGTGTCATATTTATTCTAAATGAGAATGATTAGTCTTCCACATGGTGACGATCTTGGTCAAATGTTCCCTTTTTGGAGAGTCTCTTGAATCTAGCACTTGATTTTCTCATTTTCCAAGAGAGAGTGTTGATACCCTGGCCCATTAGGAAACAGTGTTGCAGTGGTCAGCTCAATTGAATGTGTGACCCGACAGTGCAAAGGCACCCCAGTAGGTGAGATGAATATGTCCAAGTATTCTTCCATGACTTTTTCCACTTGCTTATGTTGCATAGAGGAACCTCGTGTAGAGGCCATAGATGTGGTCATGACCTTCCATTCACTTTGAGAGTGAATCATGAAGAGGAAAAATTTCCCAATCTAGGAGATGACCTTCCTGCACTACTTAGTTGAGATTAAAGAAATTGTGTTTTGTGCAACTACCTCTAGTATCCTATATAATTGTCTTCCCACAATAACAATGACAGTACAATATCTAGACTCATATACAACATGGAATTTCCACATATATGGTTGTCCTAAATGAACATCACAAACTTCAAGTGGGGAAACATCACGTAATACCTCATCCTTGAAGGGCTTGATTCCATAGGCCAGGCAGCACTATTTTATGACACGGATATCTTATCCTTGGTTCAGCCACCCAATGTTGTACGGATGCAGATGTGGTTTTTTTGAAAATTCCAACCATTTGATGACATCTACTGAGATGAGGTTCTTTTGGCTTCTTCTATCAACAATGAAATGTATCATATCACCCTTCACCCACATCTATGAGATAAAAAAGTGCTCACCTTCCTCCAACTCTTCTGGTTCATTTGGATTAATATTGGTGGTAGCGACTGTGGAACTAGGTTATGCATCAATGATCTTCTTCCCCTTATCTAAATCTAAATTATATTCAGGACCTGGATTTGACTCTAAGTCTTTCAGCTCAACTACTAATGATTTCTTCGAGCAACATTCATCGGTGTTGCACCATGGGATTTTATGGAACTTGCACCATTTCCTAGTGTCTTTCTTCGTCTTCCCATTACCCTTCTTTGTTTTTGCCTTAGATTAGTTTTCTTGAGTTTTCCCATCCTTTCTTTTTCCTTTGTTCAGTGTGCTAGGGCCACTTTTCCCTGTTTTTGTTGTGATGCATTCATGGATCCAAACTTCTACTTATTCCACTACTTCATTTTTTGCTCAATTTTGGTAGCATATTGATAAGCGGCTCCCAATGACGAGATGTCCAGAAACTCCATTTTTGTTTGGATGTACCTATATAGACCCCCATGGTATTTTAGAATTAGATTTCACTCAAAGTCTCCAATACCCATCTTGGTGCACAAGGTATGGAAGGTATTTGTGAACTCCGGCACAATTTGATCTCTCTCCTGATGCAGTGTGGTCCATCTCATGTATTGGTCAGTGTAGTTTCCAACAAGGTAACATCATTCCTTGACAGTATCCATAAAAGAATCCCAAGTGGGCTCAACCCCAAATATTCCATACTCCTCCATGAATTTTTGCTCACAGTAACTCTCCCACCAATGTTTGACATGGGGGACAACCTTAAGGAGTGCAAAGGTGATATTTTCCTTATTGGAAAAAATTTGGATGGAGAAATAACCTTCTAGTAGATTTAACCATTTTTCTAAAGTATTCGCATCTATTTGACCTTCAAGTATGGGATTATCAAAATTAACTTGTACCTTTAAGGGGGAGGATCCTCTAAAGTGGTCACTTTATGAAGATTCACTTTTTTTTGTCGAAAGTCTTCAAAGGATTTGGGAAAAATTATCCATCATCTTGTTCCTTTATTGCACAACGGATTTCACGAACAACAGCTTAATAGGATCTCCTACTCCCTCATCTGTCTTTTCCTCCACCATGGGCGTCGTCGGGTTCGGCAAGGATGGTCTTCCAAGGGTTCAACTAGTTCAATTCCCAATGCCTTATACCATGACCTCGTTGGAGACATGCAAAGAGAAAACCGCTCTGATACCACTCATATGAATTTATGAGGGAATGAAATGAAACACATAAATAAGACAGAAACACCAAGATATGTAATATGTAATATGTAATAAAGAATGAAATATGTAGAGATTGTAAAAGAAAATATGGAGTGAAACGAACTCGCTAGATTGGTGGTAGCTTATCTCTGAGAAGAGATGTGACAACTACACGAATCTGCAAGAAGATGATTGCAATGAGGCTCCAAAGGCCTTTTTAACATAAATCATAAATGAGAAAACCCTAAACATCCAAAACCCTAACCCTGGGAGATGAAACGCCAAGCCCCGATGGGGGTAGTTGATACGTCAACTTCCCAGGGGCACAATGTTTGCATATGATCTCTCTTTGGGGCATTCGATGCCTCATCAGAAATTTCTAGCCAAGGGGTACACATTTTTTTTGGCATAGCATCTACCTTAACTTACATTTTAGGTGTTTCCGAGCCAAAAAAACGTCGTTTAGGGCCTCAAAACGGCCCTGGAATATTGGGACCTGAAAAACTATAGAAAAACTTCCAAGATAGAAATGGTATTTTGAGCCAGTGGAATAGGTCGGTGACCACTGATTTCCACCTCGATCAAACACTTTATCATATGAATCTTTATTTAACACCCTTTAATTATTTGGCATTTTCTCATGATTATAGTTGGCCTTTCCATAGGCCACTTTCGCTTGGGTTTGTGAAATAATATGCCAGGGATGATATTTCCAAGGCTTTTCCCTCTCAAATTTGTAAGATTCCAAATCAATTTTGCTTGTGCATACTAAGACTTGGTCACAAATGCATAATTTACAAATGAGATTCGAGGGGGAAAGTACATCTTCTACTTGTTTGCAACAAAATGTGCCTCATCCACTATCACTATTTGTCTCAAAAATTGAAGTAAAAATAAGCATGGAGTTATCAACACTAGCAATCTGAAAGGTCTCACCTCAAAACCAAAAATATTCAAGATGGTGTACTCTTCATAAAAGCATTTGTCCCCATATTTCTTCCAAGTACCAGTGAGATAAAGAATTAAAACAATTGTGAGTTGTTGAATCCACTAAATTATACATAGATTATGAACCAAGGTGTTTAATATTTCAATGTGTTGTTCATTGTTTATGCAACCTACAAGGTTTCAAATCCTACCAAATTGACTATAGTTCTTAATCTAAATGTTGTGGAACTATAATATTGGTAACTAATGTAATGAATATAACCTATCAAAACTCTAGGTATTCTATATATCAATTCATATAGGGCATAAGGTTCCCCTTGGTTGTCCAAGCCCAGTGATCTAGAATAACCTTGCACTTCTAGAAATCAAAATGCAACAACTTAAAAGTAAATAACCAGTAAAGTAGGAAATGAAAGCTATATGAAATGAAAACTAAATCTTATGGAAAGAAAGAACTAATTATATGGTCCAATCAATAAAAAAACATGTCTTCTACCAACCACATGGTCATGGTATGCATGTGGAAGAACTTCAACAAAAATGCAACAATGAAATAACTATTAAAAACTAAACACATAATAATTACTCAACCACCCACATGGACATTGGATGCTGGAATGAGGAATTATAAAACATACATAGCTAAGGAATGTTAGTATAATCACAAAAACACACACATAAAAGGTGCATTCACCAATAATCCCCTCAATTGGGACTTTACTCAAACAGAAAACCCTTGTAGTATTCCTTATCTCAACTCTGTATTAGCAATAATTACTATTTCATTAACATAACTCTTCTAAAGATTACAAAAACATTCTGCAACTTGAAACTCTTAATCTATCTAAGAAGAATCTAACCAAAATCGAGTTGTAGATAAGTACATATATATTGGGGAGTTCTTGGATTCCATAAGGTGGAAAATAGGGAGCTCCAAGCATCACCAAATTCCTTGTGGTGTTTAACTATCATATTGGTAGGAAAGAAACAAATTCTTTGGTACATTACCCTTCTTGGTAAACTAAATAGGTCGTCTTATAGAGAGGTGAATTCTCAAGACAATATTCCTTCTTGATCAAGCTAAGCTAATGAGTCAAGTCCACCCTATTCATTGTTGAACGGTCATCTCTTGGCTTGTGAATCTTTAATCAAATTTCATGAGCTTGCAATGAGCTACAAAATCAAGAATACTCTACATCCTATCTGTCTATTGAATTTTAAGTTAATAATGCTCAAAAGTATTATTGCTCTATTTATTGATTAAATAAATGAAATAATCATTCTACAATATATATAAACTTCATAAAAATCAAAAGACAACATCCATAGATCATAAGAAAGCTTGTTACTAGCACATATTAATCACAAAATCTCATAAAACATTGCCAAATTAACCAATTGCAGGTATTTCATTAAAAATTTGTAAATGGCTACAAAATTGGATAGTTTAACAAATATTGTTTTCAAAGGTCACCAGGCTTAAGGTTTTCAGTAGATAAATGGACATAGAAAGATAATAAAAAAGGGTCAATTCCAAGGCTTATCATACCCACCAACTGAAGAGTTGTATGCCCCCTATACAACATAAAAAATTATGACTACTAATACACCCTTCTATTTTTCTCTCCCCCTGTAGAATGTTGCATTCACTAGATGTTGTGGATGTTCTCTATCTTTCCTTATCTATTACTTCATTATGTGGGTCTACTTCTATTTCCTATATTTCCACCTTTGATTTTGCATTGTGAGTACATGGTTATGCAAATAAAATTCACGTAGTGAATTTTTCCTCTATTGAGTGCTAGAAAAATAAACATCATAGCAAATCGATGGATTGTGGATATTCAAGGGAAAATGAGAAACGATTTTTTCCATTAAAATTTTGAACCATTGTTGCTTCAAATAAAAGGAACATACTTTGGTTGGAGGCATGTAAGATAACATCAAGGCTACATAATCCACAACCTTCTCACAAAGATCAATCAATATAATTACTTCATGAGATTTTACTCTAGTTTCTTTCATTTGTTTCACCAATTCATTTTTCAATCTGGAATTTGCATTCATCAATTGTTTCATATTATGAGAGTACTCTATATAAGCTAAAGAAAAAAATGAATTTATGAAGTGACTACCTATATGTCCTTTTTTTATGAAAATCATTCATTGGCCTTGTACATTAGGAACTATCTTCCATTTAGAAACATTGGCTTGAGAAACATGAAGTTGTTTCAAAAAATCTTCAATTTCAATAGTTGATGTGGGTGATGTCATGTTTTGCTTTAGCCTTGTTTAGACTAACCATCACATCCTAACAACAGGTGTCCACTATATGGCATGACTTTTTATATCCTCCACTTCCTTAATGATAGGGACCACAAACCCTAGTGGAATGGCAGACTCCTTTCACTGAGGAGATTCCTCAATATTATTGAACTATGCAGGCTACACTGAAGACCCTTATCCAATAACTTTATGAATTTTCATTTTTTATTCTCCAATAGGTTGGGTCTCCCTACATTTACTTCTTCTCTATGGGAGGTTGTTTCCCAGGTTTTATGACTTCTACAACAATGTTCACAGGCTCTGTAGATTCCTCGACAACTATTTCAAGATCTTGAATTTGTGCCCCCTTAACTTTCATGACTTGAGTACTATAAAACCAATCCCAAGACAAGTCTATCTGTTTTATTTATAGTACACCCAAAATTAATAATTTAATCAATCCATGGTGCACAGTGGCACAATGACTACCATTATATACTTGCATAGACATATTTTGTAATGATTGTAATAAGAAAAATGGGATGTTGATGAGTCCTTAATGCCACAAATGCTCAATCAACTTGAATTGGTAAGAAAGAAAAATATTATGTCTCCAATTACGTGTAATGTTGCTCTTAATGTGCAATGCAACTTCATTCAATGGTGCAAGTAACATTTCTATCATAAATCCTTTTCCACTGTCTTTTATAGAATCTCTAGTAAGCCAAAAGCTTTTTTTGGCTTCATGAGATTTAATATCTCTTAAACTAGTGTTCCCCTAGGGGGTGACAGACCAATCATTCAAGAAATGGACTCCTTAGTGACTTCAATTTCTAGTCCTTGTACTATAGCAACATTACCCCAAAGATACTAAGAAAATTCTAGGGAACTGGAATCATTATTCCCTTGAAGTGTGATGAAAAATACCATCCAACTAGCTCTCTTGAAAATCCACAACTCTATGGGATTACTATGGATAAGATTTGTCTCTGGAGACTCTCATTTGTTTAATCCTCCCCCGATATTTCTCATGAACTTTTTCTCTATGTAGAATTGTGTAATGCATTAGAAACCTTCCTCTTTTCCACTACTATAAATTGTAGAATTGACTCTTCAAAGTTGAATGTAGATTGCACAAATAATTATTCAATTCCATTCTATGAAATTTAAATATTTCCATTATTCTTTGCACATGTAAAAATTCATTCCAATTTCGTTGTAGACATTAGAGTAAGTGTGAAGCTAGTGAATCTAACTTGACATTCAACTAATTTTTTCCATAATTGTTCATGAGTAGTTACCATTAATATCGATTTCACCACCGAATTATTCAACCTTTAACTATATTATCTGACACATCAACCATCACATCCAACCCAATTGAAAACCTTCTTGTCAATTAGTGGGGCTTCAATTGATTTGGTAGTTAACAGAAAATGACACATTGTTGATGTCTAAGGTAGAAGTGTAGGTGGTGAAAGAACTCATTATATTTCCAGAGAATATATTAATGAGATCCCTCACCCCAAAATGAAGGGTTGGCTACCTTTAGGAAATAGAATAGGGCGGTAGTAGGTAGGAGAAATTGGTTGGGGAATGGAATATATATAGCTATCAAAGATTGTTAAATATCAAACATGCAAATATAATTAAGCAACATCGTAGATAAAATGTAAAGAAGTATATTTCAGTTAAATGTAGATAACAAAAACAATGGAAGTAATAGGTACAACTCTGGATCAATCAAATTGAATAAGTACCAATGCTAGAAACGTGTGCAGCAAAGTACATGCAATTGGTTATAGAAGAGTATTAAGATAGAGATATCAACAACAATAGTGAATTTTGGAATACTGGAGTTGAAACATGGAGTGTTGCAGAATGGTGAGCAAAAAACTATTCGATAGAGGAATTATTGTTGTTTGGTATATCTTTTCCTTTTTTTAATAATTTTAGTGGAGAACTTGCTAGCAACTTAGTTTTCCAGTTATCCAATGTCCAGAATGAAATTTAATTATCCAGCATAGGAGGAATCATTGGTAACTTGGTTTCAATAACCCCTTTGTCTTATGATGCATAAAATGGTTTTCATTATAAGATTTATTAGATTTAAAAAAAAAAAACCTCTTGTTTTTTTTATTTGGAAAGATGATAACAAATAAATATTACTCTATATTGAGGGAAGTGTTTCCATTAATCACACTTAAATGTTATCCTTATGGTTGTTGTTTTTTCCCCTAGGTTGTCTCCTATCTCTCACATAGGGGACATATCCCATGGAATAGTGTGCAAGTTGCACCTTCCTGGCCACTCTAGGCCTTCAATCCAATTCTTAGGCTAGGAGGGTGTTGCATGCGCACAACAACCTCCCTGTTTTCTTATCTTAGCCTCTATCCAAGATAAGAAATTGGGCGCCTCTATCCAAGACAAGAAATTGGCCCCCCATTCAATTATTCCAAGCAGAACCCTTGCACTCTCTCACTTGTGCAAATATCTACACCCAAGTTCTACTCACCCTACCTCGACTTATCATTTCCAGTTCCTCCTCATATCACTTCTACTTGACAATCCACACTTTTGCAAGTTCCCTCTTCCTGTGTTGACACATATCACATCAAAACATGCACCCTTTATTTCACCTCGACGTCGGTGCACCATTGATTCCTTCACCAAATCATAATCCACCTTCCTTTGAACTTGGCTGACATGCCAATGCACCTCCACTAAACTTCATTGATGCATGTATTCCTCACCTATGAAGTATGTATGATCAACGCCAACTCATCGATAATGTTCGTGTGTTCATCATCACTGCGCACACTCCTTCCACCGACTAAATTTATTACACTTGCATTGATGCATCACATAATGGTGATCCTCCCTCCCTTCAACTTAGTTACAATGTTTATCGATGAGGTTCACCTCTCCATCCCTAACACACTACCCATTGACAAGTTTCACTCTCCTATCGTCGATGCGTTAGTGGAAGGATGTCAACCCCTCATCATCATCGAGTGCATTGATGATGATATTCTCCCTCTCACCAATGTTGATCAAGTCAGGGTATCCCACTTTCATCTTGAGGCCCATCTTAGCCCCCTCCCAACTTGGATCCCTTCTTGTTGTGCTCATCAATGAATCTCCTTACATTCTCAATGAATAAACTCTCCATGCATGTCTAGATAGTTGGTCACTGATTTTCTGTCTAACATAATCCACTTCAGACTGCATTCATAATCAAGTTTATTTGTGTCACTAGTAGCTTGCATTCATGTACCACATCATCTTTTTCAATTTGCGCCTCTTTATTTTATGACTACCCATGAGCATGAAAGTGTTGTATATCATCAAATAGGTTAACCAAAGTGTATGTAGGTCTTGTGTTGGCTCAGAAATGAAACTTGAAGGAAAATCAGTCACCTCGGCTCTGAAGTCGTGTTAAGCACCTCAAATGTCAATTGGTTGTTTATAATTCTATGTTATTGACACATCACCTTAGCTTCAATGGATGAAATAACAGCCTATATAGCATATATGACACAGAAAATTATGGAATCAAACTTGTAAATGTGGATGAACCTATACATATAAGATCTAGCTAGCAAATGACATACACAGTTTGTAGAAAAATGAGAGAAGAGAGAAATGAGAGAGTGAGAATCAAAGACTTTGCATTAACCAAATGAATGAATGATAATGTACACATGATATACTCTGTATAACTCAACTAATGTGCACTAGAGGTGAATCCAATGCACCATAGTGGTGGTATAGAGTGATCTGGACACACACCAATAGTCACAAGAGTTAACTTCCACCTAGTATGTTTTAACTAGTCTCTCAGTCCTCAGTTAACTAACTAAAACAGAATGAAATGTGAAGGAGATTAGGGAATCATGAGTAATGTGCTAGTTTGGTGATAATCACAAGGACAATGTGCATTATCTGGTGATGATCCCAATTGTTGGCACATGGGCATACCCAGGGTTCAATGCTCAAGAGCGCACCAACAAAACCCTAACTACCAACCCTTTCAGCAACACCTACAAAGCAGATGAAGTCTCACCCTAGGTAGAGGTAGGGGTGGTTGCAAGACTCAGGTGTCTGCAACCTTAGCTGGGACATAGATCTGTGATTATACTACTTACAGCGTGCCTAGCATCAGTCAACCATTAATATCCAACCCTTATTCTACTTTGCAGATAGCACAGAGCATCGCAATATTCACTTAGATCTATAGTATCTTAGCACTTAGCAACAGTAATACACTAGGTCCTACAGATCAGCACTAATCACTCGCACATACATCAGATCTAACAATCATATATATCTAAGAAACACAAAGCATAAGTGAATATATCAAAAGCACATAGCATAAGCAAAGATAAACATAATGACTCAAAGCATAGAGTGTTACACATAGATTTACGTGGTTCACCCCCACCCTGAGGCTACGTCCACCAACTCTTCTTCTTTATTAGTATCTTCAAATGTTGGTTACAGCACAGAGCACAAAAACCCTTCTTTGCAAAGGATAGAAGATCCACACAGCTCGCTAGATCCTTCTTCCTTACACTTTAGCACAAATCCCCTTACAACAACTTGCACTTAGCCTTGCAAGCTTCTTAGGATCATGCACAGACAATTTACAATCTACCTCCGATCACACAGATCTAACTATTATCACTAATCCATCTGCCATACATCCCATAGATGCACTTCCTCTCTCTTTTTTCTTCTATCTAGCCTAATCATCTATTTATACATTGCCAAAGTGGGCCTAAGCATGGGTAAACCCATGGGTCGACATCCCTTTCCCATTACATTAACCCAAAAACCCTAATAGGGGCCCAAAAGTGGACCGAGACACTTCATTTGGCGGTCCTTTTTTGACTAGTTGTCACAGTTACAAAATAGGTCAAAATGACCCAAGTTATCCCAAAACTTGGTCAAGGGCCAACAGGCCCCCAACACTCACATCTGACTCGTTCTGAGTCACTCTGGTCTGCGCAATTATACTTTGAAGGTATCGAGCTTGGCTCTATCTACTTCGACCTGTTGCATCGGTGTGGCCTCCTGCTGGGTGAATTATAGGATCATTGTGTCATTTACTGGTCCTTCCAGGCGTTGTTCTGTAGTGATGACGAATTTCTTAAGTTCTGCTTCCTGGCTTTCTATCTCAGCAAATAATATGCAGGCCTTGTCTTGCACCGATTGGAGTTGTTGAGTTACTTCCATGACCTTGCTCTGGATCATATGTATCTGTTGTTGAGCTATGCATTGTTCATGAGATCATTTTATTCTATCCACTGCAGACAGAGCTTTCAGTTGTGCCTGTAATGTATCTGCATGTTGATTTGCTTCCTAGAGCTGTGACTCCAGCACCTATAACTCTAGGTTCTCTATAAGGTTCTCATAGATTTGGGCACTTTGGTTACTGAGCTGCTTGCACTTTGAGGCAAGAGCTTTCAATCATTCAACTGTTCTCCAAGTAGTTGCTTCTCGTTGATCTCTTATCTCTTAGGGGGTCTCAGGCACTATGCACACAGTTCTATATCAGCAATGCATTGTTGCAGCTTCTGTATAATGTCTTCAAGATGGGCCACCTTCTGTGGAACTCTCTCTTTAGCCATTACTTCGATAACGGTCACAGAGCGAAGTACTCTGTCGACTAGTTCCTTTACTTCAAGCTGCTCTGCAAGCAAATGTTCCTTGCTTTGCTATAGCTCTTCTTTCTCTTTATCCCACTGTATTTGAAGATCAAGTTTTTCTCTTTTGGCAGCACTACGTTGCTCGAAAAGTACTCCCTGTACTTGTGTTAGAGCCTGGGTGGTTCATTATGTGTCTTCTTGAGCTTATCGAAGGCGAGCTTTGACCATGTCAGTGATCTGGTGAAGTCAGGCTGGTTCATCTCCTAGTTCTACTGCCCCTGCTGTCAGAGGTGCGATGTGTACTGCACGGTTGAACTAGAGTGCCTACTGAACTCCTTGGAGTTCAATCTCTATACGGTTATACATATGCTCCTGCTTCGCCTCCTGCTTCTCTTCTATCTCCTTTGAAGCATCATTCACTATTGTAATGATGAAATCAAAGTCATCCAATGTGAGGGTAGTTCGCACCTTGGTCACAGGGTTCGTAGGCTTCTTTCGAGAGGATTCTTTCATAGGTGAAACCTTCCTTTTCTTTGATGAGTCTTCTTCGTCCCTAGGCGGTGGTACTTCACCTTTCTATTGTTCAATTTATGCCCCTTCTATCTCTTCTCCATCACTTCCTTCATCTGGTTTGATAGAGGCAGTCCTTATAGATGCACTGTCTACTTCATGAACCTCTTCGGGTTCTTTGTTTTGCTTGGTCCCGGTGTGTCCAATATAGTCTCTGGGCTATCAACATCGGACAGCTCTATGGGGTTCACTGGAATGAGAAGGTCTGTTGACCAATCCTTGGTGATCTCTTCGAGGTCTTCTTCAGTCAACTTGTAGTAAGATTTCAACTGTTTCTTATGTTCATCAGCTCGCGTTGTTATATACATGAAGTGGAAATCCGTGTTGAACTTCATTAAGGGTTTGAATCTGTGGAGCGTATTTGGGGTAATGTGAGGCATATCCTGGAGGGCGGTCTTCAGTTGGTTGTAGTATACGTGGAAGACGACATTCGACTGCCATTGCTTGTTCATATCGGTCGAGTACCATAGGGTATTGAACCTTACAGCCAAAGTTTCAAATGGCTCAGTCTCTGGGAAAGTGGCACCCTCCGGCATTTCCCATGCTATGAAGGTGATCAGTATGAGAAGCTAACTAAAATGGAACTCATACCCTTGGTCTTGCGCTTCCCTGCAATCCAGTTCAAGATGATTCACCAAGTACTTCGCCCAATTCATCTGCAGACCCTCGGCACACTTCCCTGCGAGGTCAACGACGAATCCAGTTACTTGGGTGGGATGGTTCTTTCTGACTAGCTTACCTACGATCAGCTGATAGGCAAGGTGCACTGTGACACTTTGAATAGAGGCTACCATGTAGCCTCGTGTGCCTTTCTCGACATCGCCATAGGTTTATTTGATCTTCGCTGCTAGTGCTATGTCGATGGTCTTTCCAGGATAGAATTCCTATGGATGAGGTCCTTGCATGTTGATTCCTGTGATCCGATTAATCAAGGTGGGATCCACCATGACACGGTGGTTCAACCACAAGTAGCCTCCATGATAGCAAGACATAAGTATCTTTATGCACGCATTCACCTCCTGGTGTCTTCTAAAGTGCGGGATCGTCATGACATTCAGCAACGTTGACTGCACGAGGTTCTGGGTCCAATACTGTGGGACGATCTTCGAGTTCTTTCCCTTCGTCTTCGTTAGATACTTGTGTGGAGTGAGCATACTATAGACTTTCATGTCGTTAAGGTTGAAGTCGCTAAAATTCAATGATGTGAGCTTGTCCTGATCGGCACGAACTGCGCGCACCCTTTTTGGCAGGTATGCAGTAACCATAGCATACTCGAATTCTCGAGGCACACTATCACAGTTGATTTCACCACACAGAGGAGGTAGGTAAGTAGGAAAAATGCTCGAAATTATTTTAGTGTTTGCAAAATCGTCTCTATGTTTACTACGCTTCTCATTGACCTGTCGAGACGATCCTGCTCGGGTAGTGGACGAAGAAGCTGCTACTACTCTTGTCGATGACGCTTGGACTCCAGTGGACATTCCTCTTTCCAACATGACTCTCTCAATCATTAAATCAAGGAGGACTTCTTTGATGGATTCTTTGACTGCGGTGAGTTCGTTGGACATACACGCACGGAATAAATAATCAAGGTCACAATGATCCTGGGCACTGCACGGGAATGAATAACAATGACATGATGATCACTGTAGACACTTGCTAGTCTGCGAGCTTCAATTTCTTAGTTGGAAAAAGTGTTTTTCGGGCATGGCACGCTGAGATAAATAGGTAATCTCAGCAACGGTCATCTTGCAACAGGTATGGGGCCTCTGTTAATTATGGTCTAACCGTTCTGGTGTTGTCCAACAGTTTGGTGCTGATCCTTTAATGTTTTTCTATCTATTTGAGGTGGAATTCGAATGGTTATATCGTTCCAACGGCTATATTGCTTCGCCATGGTGAAGTGACCCATGTCATTGTTCTGATATCTCGGCGAAGCTCAAATTCTGTGATGTTCCATCTGGAATCTCTTGCAATTTCTCCCTCCTCTTATTTAACTTTCTAGCTTTCTTTCTAGTGATCTTCGTCTTAGTAGTTATTTTCCCATTCTGATTCCTATTTTCCTTGGATATAGTCACTTTGCGTTGCTGAGGTTCTTTCTTAGGGTTTAGATATAACATCTCTTCTTTATCTGAGATAGAAATTTCAGTCTTCTTTGAGTCCTCTGGCGTTCTGATAACTTTGACGTCTGAGTTCCTAGTGTGATATGGCTTCGATCTGTTCTCCTGTTCTTCAATCAACTATGTGATCCTTCTGGTCATGAAGTCTTTTAACTCTTGTCTCTATTGTTCTAAAACTTTTTCTTCTTCCTTCTTTCTAGCTTGATCTCTTTCAATCCAAGGATTTCCAAGTAACATAGTGAACGAAGAGTTGTCCTCAATGAATTTGATAATCTCAAAATCTTCCTCTGTCGAAGTTCCATTGGCGTTCATAGATATTTGAGTGAACCTTCCACATAGGTTTACCATTTTTCCTCTGAATAACCCTATTTCTCCTAGAGCTGGAGTCATATCAAGCCTCCCTATAGCTTCCCAAGTTTTTTCTGTGATAACATTCACCTGTGTTTCCTCATCCAAAACACAGTCAATGTCGAAGTCTCCTATTCTTACCTCGATGCATTCTTTTTATTTAAATATCTTTGTTAATCTAACATGTCGGTGGTCATTCAAGGTGTCTTTCATCTGTAGTAACATCTTCTCTGATTCTTTCTGGGGTTCTGCTATTTCTGGATCTGCTTTAGGGTTTTCTTCATACAAACTCATTTTTTCAAGCTTAGCAATCATTCTAGGGCAATCCAATACTTCATGATCTATAGCTTTGCAACAAAGACAACTAGGTCTTCCACCAGGGCATTCCTTAGCTAGATGTCCCAGTCTTCTGCAATTGTAGCATAGGGTCAATCCTCTCTTTCTTTTAAATGATCTCCAGCCTCTTCTGTATTGCGCACTAGGATCATGGTAGTTAGCCTGCAAAAAATTCTTTCTAGGATCCTACATCAATTTGTTAGTCAAAACATTCTTTCTATGCATAGGTATAACATATCTATCACTATTCTTATCATATCTATTCATATCAAACCTTCTTTCATCTAACAATGCCCTATTTTTCAAGCTAGGATAGAATCTACCAAGAATACCTAGATCCATACTTTTAGAAATAAAAAATTCTACTAGTCTTACTTTTATAGAGCACAAAGCTTTCAGATATATAACTTTCTTACCTTTGTCAGAGCACAGAACTTACATATCTTACCTCTTTTCTGCAAATATGACCTCTTTCTTTCAGGATCCCCCACTTTTTCTTTTCTTAGGGAACAAAGCATTTAGATCTGGCTTCTTTTCTTCAGATCTATCCTTCCTTCTTTCTTTAGCACAGAGCTTTTCAGATCAAGTGGAATATTGCGCACTAGGGTACAGATCCATGCACAGAGATTCCACAGTTTCTAGATCGAATATTTGCACGAAGCTTTTTTTTCTCAAGTCCCAACAATCACAGTTTCAGATCCCGATACTGCACACTTCAGTAGTAGATCTATGCACAGAGCTTCTGTTTTCCTTACTTCAGTTCCCAGCAATCACAGTTTCAGGTCCCGGTAATGGAACCATTTGTTGGCATAGGGACAGACCCAGGGTTCAACGCTCAAGAGCGCACCAACAAAACCCTAACTACCGACCCTTTTGGTAACACCTGCGAAGCAGCTAAAGTCTCACCCGAGGTAGAGGCAGGGGTGGTTGCAAGACTCAGGTGTCTGCAACCTTAGCTGGGACACAGATATGTGATTATACTATTTACAGCGCACCTAGCATCAGTCAACCATTAATATCCAACCCTTATTCTACTTCACAGATAGCACAGAGCATCGCAATATTCACTTAGATCTATAGTATCTCGGCACTTAGCAATAGCAATACATTAGGTCCTGCAGATCAGCACTAAGCACTCACACATACATCAGATCTAACAATCATATATATCTAAAAAACACAAAGCATAAGTGAATATATCAAAAGCACATAGCATAATCAAAGATAAACACAATGACTCAAAGCACAAAGCGTTACACATAGATTTACATGGTTCACCCCCACTCTGGGGCTATGTCCACCAACTCTTCTTTTTTATTAGTATCTTCAATCGTCGGTTACAGCACAGAGCACAAAAACCCTTCATTGCAAAGGACAGAATATTCGCGTAGCTCACTAGATCCTTCTTCCTTACACTTTAGCACAAAGCCTCTTACAACAACTTGCACTTAGCATTGCAAGATTCTTAGGATCATTCACAGAGCATTTACAATCTACTTCTTATCACACAGATCTAACTATTAACACTAAGCCATCTGCCATACATCCCATAGATGTGCTTCCTCTCTCTTTTTTCTTCTATCTAGCCTAAGCATCTATTTATATATTACAAAAGTGGTCCTAGGCATGGGTAAACCCACGAGCCAACATCCCTTTCCCATTAAATTAACCCAAAATCCCTAATAGGGGCCCAAAAGTGGACTGAAACACTTCTCTTGGCGGTCCTTCTTTGACTAGTTGTCGCAGTTCCAAAATAGGTCAAAATGACCCAAGTTATCCCAAAACTTGGTCAAGGGCCAACACTAATGCTGCATGGTGATGAAACCAATGTGGCATCTAGACTCCACTCAATTGATCAAATTGAAGTGTGAACTGAAGAGAATATTCTCCTAGAATGTAGGAAAAGGAATATTCTCCCTAAACTATAGGAGACTAAATAATGACTAATAAACATAAGGAAAAGCTTAGAAAAAATAGATCTCATGTGTGTGTGAAGTATCTCCAACACCCCCCCTGAACATCACTATGGTGAAAATAAAGAATGGGTCCCAGCAACGAGGCCATGTTAGGTACCCAAAAAAAAAATATACACTAAAATAAATGAGGAAAGAGGGAAAACCTCATGGGAAAACCCCCCCCTCAAAGTACAATGTATGTAAAAAAAAAGGAACTGAAAGTTGTTAGGAAACTGTGTCCTTCACTCCAAGACGACTGCATAGAGAATGGAACTTCTTCTCAGTGAATGTCTTGGTGAATATGTCTGCAGTCTGTACTCTTGAAGGACATAACTGTAGGTTGATGATGCCCTCATGTACTAAGTCCAAAATGAAGTGCATGTGGAACTCGATGTGCTTCGTCCGCTGCATCTAAAATGCATCTCTACAGAACTTCATAGTGCTCTGGTTGTCACACTAGATGATAATAGGCCTATGAAATTGAATGCCCAACTCTGTGAGAAAATGTTGTAGCCACATAGAATGAATGGTTATGTTAACTACCCCTCTATACTCTTCCTCGACTGAAGATAGAGAAATAGAAACATTCTTCTTGCTCGACCAAAAGATGGGCCCGAAACCTAGACTGAGTGAGTAACCAGATGTGGACTTACGATCAATGATATCGCCAGTCTATTCAAAATCAATGAACCTGATGAGGTCCAATGTAGAGTTTGTTGCATAGTGAATCGAAAAGGTCACATTGCCTTGTAGGTATCGAAGGACATGATTTTCATCCCTCCAATATAGCTCATGTGGATCTTGCATGAACCTGGAGATTGCTCCAACTGCATAGAAGAGATATGGTCTTGAGAGTGTGAGATACAATAAGCTCCCCACTAGTTGTTTGGATAGTGTGTTTTCCACCAGTAGACTGTCCCCGCCATCCTCAAGTCTGACTCATGATAGGAAATAATTCAGGGCGGACTTGTAGTCTATCATGTGAAAACTCTTAAGGAGATCTTGCGCATACTTAGCCTGAGATAGTTTGATTCCTGATGCATCGTGACTAATCTCGAGTCCAAGGAAAAAATGTAGCAAACCCATGTCTGTCATCAAGAACCTGTCATGAAGAATCCTCTTGACTACCAAAATCATTGAAGTCGAGCTATCGATGATTAGCAAATCATCAACATAAAAAACTAGGAGTAGAAGTGAATCAGCCATCCTGAGCATGTAAACATTCAGGTCTGAATTTCAATGTATAAAGTTCTGTGACAGTAGGTATGAGTCCATATTGGCACACCATGCCCTCGAGGCCTACTTGATGCCATAAAGAGACTTCTTCAGTCGACAAACCAAAGATGAATCCTGCATGAAACCTTAGGGTTGCTCCATGTAGATCTCCTTAGAGAGATCTCCGTGAAGAAATGCATTCTTCACATCCATCTGATGGACTTCCCATCCCTTGGTTGCCACAATGGAAAGTAGAAAATGTATGAAATCCATCTACCTGTTGAAATCCTTTGGCAACTATCATGGCTTTGTATCTGCTAACATGTCCATCTATTATGCTCTTGGTCCTGTAGACCCATCTGCACCTAACAAGTTTCCTTCCTGAAAGAAGGGGAACCAGATCCCAAGTTTGGTTCTCAAGGAGGGAGTTGTAGTCCTCCTACATGGTAGGTTCCCAAAAGGGATTCCCGACAGACTCACCATAGGACTGTAGATCTGAATACTAAACCAAGAAAATATGCATGGGTGGAATCAGTTCTGTGTCAATGGGTGCAAGGGGAGGCTCCTTGAAATCATATTGAGTCCTCCTGGTTTCAGTTGGATCCCCAACAAGATCTCCTGCATCCTGAATAGTAGTCTTGGCCCACTTGGGCCTCATCTCTAGCTCTACATATGCATCTTCATGCACTGACTCTACATCTGACTGTATTGATTCTGTATCTAAATCATCTGAATCCTCTGAATCATAACTCTCATATGAATAATATTCAGCATGCGCATGCTCATCATCTCTGATAGGTGGAAGAACAAAAGTGTCTACATGCGACTGTTGAGGTACATGCGAGATACTTTCCTCGAATTGGACACTATGCTCAATGATGAGCCAGTCCAAGGAGAGATCAATGAGTCTGTATCCCTTCACACCATCAGGGTATCCAACAAAGATACACTATGTACTCTGTGGATCAAGTACCTTTCTCTTCTCGGAGGGAATCCTGGCCCATGCACGAGAATTGAATATACAGAAGTGGGTCACTTCCAATTTGAGGCCACTCCAAGACTCATAGGGGGTATTATCCTTGACATATCTATGGGGAGATCTATTTTGGATGTAGGTTTCACAATTAAGTGCTTCAGCCCATAATATCTATGGAAGTGACTTTGCATGTAGCATGCAAGATGCCATCTCTTTCAGAGATCTATTTTTCCGCTCAGTAACTTAGTTTGGCTGCAAAGTATAAGGAAACATGTGTTGCAAATGAATCCCAGCCTCAAGACAAAGATTTTGTATCTCATGGTTGACATACTCCCCCCCATTATCTGTTCAGAGTAATTTAATCTTCTTTCCTCACTGTGTCTCAACAAGGGCTTTGAAATCTTTGAGGTGTTGAAAGACCTCATAATTTTGCATGAGAAAGAAAGTCCATGTGAAGCGTGAGAAATCATCAACAAAAATGAGAACGTACCTTGCTTTATTGATTGATGGATACAGAAAAGGGCCCATGAGGTCACTATGGATCAGATACAAAGGAAAGGAGGCCTTATGAGTCTTTCCTTTCTTGAATTTCTCTTGAAGGTGTTTTCCAAGAACACATCCCTCACAAATTCCTTTGGAGAAGTTAATGTTAGGTAGACCTTGAACCATTCCCTGATTGCTAATTTGTTGCATATATATGAAATTTAAATGCTCGAACCTTTCATGCCATATCCTACTTCTTTAATCAACATGGGTAAGTAGTAATGCAAAATCTAGTTCAATAAATTCAGAAAATGTGTAGAGCCTGGATTAATAATTTACCTCACCAGTAGAAACCTTGGAATTGGTTTGCATGTCATAGATATCCACAACATCAGGTGTGAATATTACTCTCTTTTCCATGCCATATTTTGTCATCTAATACACAGAGAGAAGATTGATAGAGATTTTGGGAATGTGTAGCACATTCTCGAAGCTTCCATTTGTGAGTTCAACTCTTCCTTTGTTGGTGACCTCAACTAGAGATTTGTCCCCCATCAAAATAGGAGGACCTTTGCATGCATCCAATGAAGAGTAGACTTCTTTTGTGGATTCCATGTGGTGTGATGCACCTGAATCTACAATCCAAGCATTGGGAGAGGAGTTGATGGCAATCAAAGCCTGGCTAGAATTTCCTTTCTTGGGATTTTGATCTTCTAGCTTCTTCTTATTGTCACCCTCGGGATGCAATATCCAAGGTTGTTTTGTTGAAGTATTTGGTCCATTTGATCTATCTGTTTTTGCATACATGAAAATTCTAAATGGAATCCTTTATGGCAGTAAGTGCATTTCTCCCCTTTTCTTCCCTTTCCACCTTTGGATTTATGATTTATGATTTGGATTATTGCCCTTCCTTGATTTATGATTTGGATTATTGCTACCATATTGCATAGTAAGTGCATGCACCTTTGGACCTGTGATTTTTCCCATGTTGGTGATCTTGTTCTACTCTTGTGTTAGACACTCAATAAAGGCCTCAAGAGAGGGAATCTTCCAGGTGGCTCCAGAGGTGAGCCTAACTGAATGAAATGTCAATACAAACACTGAGTATTCCAGACCAAGTTTGGAAAGAATGGTAAGAACCATTTGTTTTTCCTCCTTAAATTTATCAACCCCGTGGGCCTTGAGTTGTGACAACAAATCCTTATAGTTGGTAAAGAAACCTTGGAGATTGTAGAAGGTTTTTGGATCCAAAGTGAGAAATTACACCTCGATTATGTGTCCCCTCATCTTGTCTTGTTTTCCAAAAATTCCTTCCATAGTGGTCCAAACTTCATTGGGGGTTTTACAGGAGCGTATGTGAAAGAGGAGCTCAGGATAAATGAGACTGCAAATAGTAACATACACTTCATCAATCTGATTTAGATACTTGTATTTTTCTATAGCTGATGTGGGTTCGGTCTCTGTATCTATGGTTAACCTGTATAATCCTCTGCTTTGAATATGCATTATCATCTTGTCCTTCCATGCAAATAAATTGTATGGTGTAAGAATGAATTCTTTTGGAAATTCCATTTTTCCCATTCTCTTCAATCTTGGGTACCTGCAAAAAGAATCTGGTGTGTCTTTT
>ML845491.1:0-16874 GCA_009831015.1 Picea engelmannii | reverse complement strand
CTTCCTTCATCTTCAGTTGTTCAAACTGTATTCTGTAGGTCTGAAGATTTGCATCCTTTACCTTCTCATTACCTTCATAACTCTTAATGAGTTTGTCCCACATTTCTTTGGCAGTTCCTAGATGCATAACTTTTACGAATTCTTCTTCTGCAAGCCCACTCAAGATGGCATTCATAGCCTTAGTGTTGAAGCTAAATTCTAGTTTGTCATCCTTATTAGCTAGCACAACTGGCTTTACATAACCAGTCTCTACCACATCCCAGACATATGCACCTAAATCCATTATGTAGGTTCTCATTCTAACTTTCCAGAAGGTAAATTTTGTTCCATTGAACAGAGGGGCCTTATTGGTTGAGTTTCCTTCATGGATTGACATGTTTAATCTCTAGGATCTACCCTTAGATGAAAGGGGCCGGCTCTAATACCAATTGTTGGACAACTAAGAGGGGGGGGTGAATCAGTTGTTACTGTGCTTAAACAATTATGCTTCTTTTAAAAAATTTGCTGAGACACTAAATGATGATCACAATAATGCAGGGAAATAAACAATGGCACATTCAGCATCAGTCACATATACAAGAAACACAGAGACAAATATTTCCTGAGGAAACCCATACAGGGTAAAAACCTCTTTTTCTTTATATGATAAGTAATGGTTACAATATTTACATTATCATACATATGATCACCAACTCATAATGAGGCTACAACCTCTGTTTAGCAAGCTGCAACTTGCTGAGAGCACCAACTCTCTATTTTCTCTAGCACCCACTAGAAGGAAGCACCAACTCCCTGGTTTTTCTAGCACCAACTAGAAGCAAGCACCAACTCCCTGGTTTCTCTAGCACCAACTCCTTGTGTTCAAGCACCCACTTGAACCTCTGAGGACAACAGTCCTCCCTAGCACCTCCCAACCACCCTGAAATATAAATCTTTGCTTCTAAAACTTATTATAGTGATATAATGTTCAACAATGGCTTACCCGACTTATCACTCTGCTGCTGCATTTCGTTGCTCTGTCTGCCTCATTGCCTTTCTTCTCACATCACTTGCACTGTCTGGTCTTCTTATTTTTATGCTTTGTGCGCCATCTCCATTCTCTGCACAGTTCCTCTTCTGTGCTATGCAGCTGCTGCACTCTCCTCCTTCTTCACACTTGAATCACCTTTACCAACAACACTCACAACAACCTCTAACAGCAACAGCACCCATCTCTTCTATGTTCCGTGTATTTATAGACTATGTGCACCTTGTGCATGCAGTGTTCGCAATGCCTCTGCATGCTGACTCTGCACCGTTATCCTCCACCTCTCGAGTGCTCTGTCTGATTATCATCGTGACTCTTCATCTTCTCTGGTGGTTTGTCCCGCGTGTCCAGTATCACTGGGTGTTATGCTGAGATTTCTCAGCCTCTCTGGAAGTTGAGACTCTTCATCTTCTCTGTGACAGTCGAGCTCACCCTCTCTGTTTCAGTTACAGCCTCAATCCCATCCAACTGTCAATCACCTCCACGAGTCGTCTTCATTCCCCTGGCAAATTCCATGTGACTCTTCTGCTCCTCTGGAAATCACACTGAAGTCTCTTCGCATCCTCTGGTAGAAACCATCAATGGTTACTGGCAGTTTCACTGTGTCGTGCAATAATATCCCTCTGATCTTGTTCAAGTTTACCTACACTGTTGGATTAGCTCTGAAGGGTATCATCATTATTTACCCGTTTCGCACTTTTGCTGTGAACTTATTATATTCATCGACCCTAATCGACGATTCATGATCTTGATGAATCAACGGTCCTGATCTTCTCGCAATCTCGCTTCTCGTGATTCCTATGATGGAGGTTCTCGTCACTCCAAGTCGTGATAGGCAAGGCTCCGAGATGAAGCTGAGATCAACAGTCCACGATCTTGATGATTCTACAGTCCAGATCTCATCGTGAACTCGCATCTCTCGCTACTCGTGACCTTGTGAGTTCCAGGGTTGAACTCTCATGCTCTTATCTCACGAATCCCCGAGACGCGAGAGGTCAACGGGGTGTTGACTCCCCTTTCTCAGGCGACGCGTGTCCACCTGTCTATTTCATGGGCCCACTTCGCCGCCTCGCGTCCTCGTGCCTCACGGATTTGAACACCCAATACTTGGGCCTTTATCCTGTGAACCCCCGAGTTCATGAGATCTCTCTGATCTCTGCCACGCGTCCTTCCTGATGGACGGTCCTGATCTTCTCGCCACTTCGCCGCCTCGCGTCCTCGCGCCTCACGACTTTGAACACCCAATACTTGGGCCTTTATTCTGTGAACCCCCGAGTTCACGAGATCTCTCCGATCTCTGCCACGCGTCCTTCAAAAATGGACAGTCCTGATCTTCTCGCCACTTCGTTGCTTCGCGACCTCATGCCTCGCGACTTTTAACACCAAATCCTCGGTTCTTCCACTCACGAGTTTCCGAGTTCGCTCAGATCTAACGCCTGAGATCTATCCTTCTCTTCAGCGCGTGCTCTTCTTGTTTTTATTCAGATCTAATGTCCCTCATGTTGTCGGCAATTTTGGATGGGATCCAACGATCAGCAACGCTTCTCAAGTTTACATATCCTTCTTACTTGGAATAATTTCGACTCTGCACTAATTCCTCCTGAGCCTGCGTTGTTCCTGTTTGTCCATCGATGCACATTTTGATCCTGCCATCTTCACTGTTGTACTTGGCATCAATGACAAGCATACGCTATCTGTGAAAAAATTTCCAACATCTAATGCCATGTAAATGTGGATGAACCTGCACATATAAGATATAGCTATCAAATTACATACACAGTTTGCAGAAAAATGAGAGAAGAGAGAAACGAGAGAGTGAGAATCAAATAACTTGCATTAACCAAATGAATGAATCATAATTTACACATGATATACTTTGTATAACTCAAATAATGTGCACTAGAGGTGAAGCCAATGCACCATATTTGTGGTCTAGAGTGATATGGACACACACCGACAGTTACAGGAGTTAACTGCCACCTAGAATGAGTTAACTAGTCTCTCATTCCTGAGTTAACTAACTGAAACAGAGTGAAGTGAGGAGGAGATCAGGGAATCATGAGTAATGTGCTAGTCTGGTGATAATACCAAGGACAATGTGCATTAGCTGGTGATGATCCCAATGTTTCATGGTGATGAAACCAATGATGCATCTAGACTCCACTCAACTGATAAAACTGAAGTGTGAACTGAAGAGAATATTCTCCTAGAATGTAGGAAAATGAGTATTCTCCCTAAACTATAGGAGACTGAATAATGACTAATAAACATAGGGAAAACCTTAGGAAAAATAAATCCTAGGTGTGTGTGAAGTATCTCCAACAAAACTCTAGCGAAGAAATAGCAAGGACATGGTACAAACTTTCATTTAAAAATGTCCCTGCTCACAATTTTGGGTACTAGCCAAAGTGGATCCATCACTCCTTAAATAGGCTAGTTATATGGCTTACGCAATTAATATTCAAAAACAACTGATGAAATTGAAATATGAGTTTCGGAAGTGTCAAAATGATTTCCAAGGATTTACCACCAAGCAAGCCTCGCTAACCGTGGCCATAATTTAAAAACGGATCCATACAAATGCTTGAATAATAGGTTAAATTATCTTAATAGAATCGTCTCTTTGTTTCGTACGTCTTGCAAAAAATGACACCTCAAACGGATGTCGTATGAGAGAGTTATGGTCTTTAAAAATCAAACTCTTATTGTTTCTTACCAGTGAAGGGACACTTACAAATTTTTCCAATTTTATCTTCCAAAATCGAAGGAAGAGTTTCTAAAATCCTTTGATAGTTGTTGAATTATCCTCCAAATCCATCGGAGGAGTTGGTTCAAACTCTTCCTCTAGGTTTTGGAGGAGTTAGTTCAATCTTTTCTGATATGTGTCGGAGGAGTTATTTCAAAATCCTCTGATATAAAGTTGGAGGAATTAGTACTAACTACTCTGATATCAGGTCGGAGGAGTTAGTATTAACTCCTCCGATACAAATAGGTGGAGTTAGTACTAACTCCTCTTAAACTAAAAAAAAAAATCCTCTCATAAAGCGGCCATAACGTTTGACTTGGGTGTATGTTTTGCGTGTTCTTTATACCATTGGAAAGGTCTTTTCGAGCTCTAAAAATTCTTGGTAATATTATTTGATAAATTCCTAACGTATAGTATACTTATTTTTATATGAAGATATATTACATTATTGGTAGCCTCATAAAATGTAGCACCTCAATCATGAGCGGACGAACCAGGGATTGAATCTAGGGAAGCTTACTTGATATTTCAATTATTTAATTCCCTAGTTATATGTGTTCTAATTATTAGTCTTGAAGGTTTATTTGGAGTTACTCTCATCTATTGTATGTTTAATGGTGTCAGGTACCGAGCGAAGGAGGGTCATGCTCATTATTCTCACAATGAAATCTATATTCAAACACAACAAAGGAGAAATAGAGAAATATGTAGCAGTGATGGAGGAACAGTAAAGAAAATCTGAGGAAAATGGATGAATAAGAGATCTAGAAACTCCATGACGATCAACTGTCAAACTCACGTAACAAAGATGCTCCCATGCCCAAGGCCATTCTCCATGATGCGCAAAGCACATATGGTCGAAATCCATGATGACCTACCAGCTCTAGGAGAAAAATTTGAAATGTAACCATTTTCCTTATTACTCATCATCACAAAGTAGATGAGGACTAAAGTTGGACGACGAAAGGTCACGGAGAGAAACGAAGGCCAAAGGTTTTATTGAACCTCAATAAATACTATAATAGAACACAAAGAAAGGGGTTTTTGGCTCTTCAAACATTGTACATTTATGAATTTCTTTGGGAATACAGTGTCAACTAAAATTAGAGAGATTTCCTTAGATTCTTTGTGTACTATTGTTGAAACTGTTAATACAGAGAAGCCCTCAAGGCCAAATTTTGATAGAGATAATTACTTGCATGTGTCATTGTTTTGCAATGAACTATTTCAAGTAGAATGTGTGTTGTTCACATGGGTTGTAAGAGAATTTTTTCTTATGGACTATTCTGATGCAATATATGTCTTCTTGCAATTTTGTTACTCTTTCTTATATTACATGTCCTGAGAGAATGAGTTTTGAATGTATGCAGAAATGTGACTTAGACTATTTTGGTTATAGACTTGTGTGCATGTGTTTCTAACTATGCGCCTTCATGATAACTATCTGATTGGGGTTTATGCATAGTTTAGTTTCATTACAAATCATTTTTTTACTATAGCTCACTCCTAGATAGGATAGGGTAGATTAGATTCCTCCATTTACATAGTCTTCATCTACATATTTTGTTTGCATAACCATCCATCACTCACCCTCATTAGTGGATCGGGCCACAACCGGTAGAACCAAACCATCAATGGATGTCAGTCCAGAATCTGGATGGGTTCTCTATTCCAAATGGTGAGAGGCATAATTAGTATTTCTTACTGGGGAGAACCCCTTACTGTTGTCAGACGAATTTAGACCCATCAATAGAATTGGCGCTAGAAGGAGGGTCGGATGACAAGCCTACCCACGTGGATTCATTTCATTTAACTCTTAACTATCCCATGGATCCTCTATGTACCTTTATATGGGATGACCCTTTAAGTATTTTGAGACCTACTGAGGGAATTCCATTTAAGAGAGTCAATCTCTTATCAAACCCAAAATTTGATGTTGAAGGGAATGTCTATGCATTCACACATCTCAATCAATTTGGAAATACTCGACGAAACCTTAAGATTGTCCAGGACAACGAAATATGTCGATTATCCATCCTGACATTCGAAGGGTGAATTAAATCCTGGTTTAGGAAAGTACCAATGAAATCAATCCATAGTTGGAAACAGTACATGGAAGTCTTTATCGTTGCTCATGAAAAATATTTCTATGATGAACTCCTAGATGAACTTGCATAAATCTGTAAACTTAGAAACAAATCTGTGAATGATTTCTTTGGAATATTCATGCAGATTTACTGTAGATTTCCTTAAAGGGATGAACCCTCAATCCAAGAAATATTCAATTGGTTTTCAAATCTCATCTCTATTTTTGAAGAATGTGATATGAACAATCAAACCATCTCTCATTTACAAGGTTCAGAATTGATCATGAAAGATAAGGGGTGCACAATATCTAAAAAACACTCTAACATGGTTGTGGGAGAATCCTTATCAGATTTATTAGACCCTTTAGTCCCAGAGTGTGAACCATTTAACATTTCCCCTTCAGAAAATCATGGATATACTTTGTTCTGCGATGAATACATCATAAAAAACATCCCATCATTTTTAGAATCTAAAGATCATCATTCACTTTATAAAAATATGTTTGAAATTGATCACTCACATGATCAATCACTTGTTCATCACACATCACACTCTTCACATTGAGCCTTTAATCATGAAACGTTGGATGATGAACCTGAACAAGAAGAGTTCCCAACCCTAACCGAAAAAGAAATCATTCTTCATGATAGTCCATCCAGTATGCACCAAGTTCTAAGTCCTTCATTTCTGAAAGCTCCCAAATCACAATTTAATCTTAATAATCCTATTTTCGATGACTACTTTATTGTTTTGGATTTGAATTTTAATGACGACCTATCATTTGCCAGTCCTACACAACCAGAAATTTTTGACATTGACACACAAATGTTAACAACAGAAAATACAAAGTGTGTAGATCATAGCGATGTCTCAGATCCCCATGAAAAAATCACAACAAATGAATAACCCATCACCATGCACAACACAAGAAATATTGAGATTATCCAAGAACCTATGTCATCTCAATTTGCTCAAGACTTACACATTAATCCTCAAGAGAAAATTCATCACTCGTCCTTGGATTCAATCATATTTATCTAACACTCTTCACTTGATTTCATTGATTTCATAGGAGAATATATGGAGTCACATTTTTCTCAATGTTTCCATTCAAAAATCAAATAGCATCTCTCCCCTCAGCATGTGGAGTATGTGAAATTTGGACCCAGGGAGATCTACATCGACTATGAGACACTCCAATTTCAACCAATAATTATTTGAATTGCTCATTCTGTTACTTCACCCATGGGATGAGCAATACCACCTGCTCTGAGACTCCCTTACAAAGTATTTTTCATGCAAATTGCATTCACGAACCTCATCAAGTATGTCTCTCATTGTTGATTTCCTTCGAGATGTCATATAGTGATCATTGTAAATTTTTCGAAATAATTGAATCTTGGTTGGAAAAATATTACATGTCTACATGTATCAAAAATCATAACACTTCCAAATTCAATTTGTTGAGTGGAGACTCACATGAATCAATTCTTCCAATCGTGCATCCCTCACTACTCCACTCTCTGCAATTGGCCTTCAAACAATATGTGATTGCAGGTTTGGAGTTGCTCGATTGGCTTCATTGGCACTACACTTACATAAATCCTTCTTTCACCCAGTATAGGTTAGGTTAGGAATAGGATTAGCATAGTACTTTTTGATTACTCTATGCTTTCATAACTTAGATGTTGATGTATTTTCTAGTTTTAGCGTAGATTTTGTTTTGTTTTGATCGCTTCAATAAATATCACTTGTTGCAATTAGTCTAGTTTGCAGTTCAAGTCACTTTTCATCAAAGATTTCTTGTTTTTCATTTAATTCTTTTTCGTTTTACTCTAACTAAAAGTTTGGCTTAATCTTGGTTTTCCTCCATCTTCATGAGGAAACCATGTGCAAGAATTCTCCAAGAGGTTCAATTGCAAAATTCACTTGTCTCAGCAACATTTACCCTGACATTGATAGTTGGGCAGTCGGTTACCCCAAAATGTTGAAAGAACATATGTTAGGGAATGTTTTAGAGTTCGACCAATATTGAGATTGGATTGAAGAAATCATGTATGTTGTTCACTTCCTTACTTGGGATGGTGTCTACTGAGAAGAACTCACTCAAGAATTTGTTGATCTATGATAGAGGGTAAGCATAAGACTTTATGGCGCACTTATCCTTTTTCCCCAGTCTTAAAGTTTGTTTTCAATCGTGGGGTAAAGTAATATTATACTTTGCATCTAGCATATGCCTCGAGGAACATGGTATCAATTTCTAGTATCCCTCTAATCTATCTCAAGTAGAATATAATATCAAGGATACTGGTCAATAAAATGGCTCTCAAGCACACCTCTTTAGGGCAGAACTGGTAATCGTGACAATTATAGTCATTTGTTGTCCAAAAAGAGAGATTTCATTAGACAAACCAACACTCGAGCTCAATTCTACTTTGTCTCCCAACAACTGGAACATGTAATACTCATGGTTTGATCTCGAACATCTAGACAATTTGTGATTTCCATTTCCATATTACTATGGTGAAGATTCTCATAAAGGTTTTCCGGAGTTTGATCATGGAAAGATATAGCCACTTGAAAAGAAGGACAAAATTTGAGGACGACACTCATCTTCAGAAGATTAGAATTGATTATGAAACATCGAACCTATGGTTAACTAAGCCTATCACTCTGTAACAACAGTTCTAGATCTTGAAGAAGTAGAGAGGAATTGAAGATCTCGCAAGGCCAAAGCAGATAAATCTATAGACAACGAATTGGAGTTCTGGCCAATCCTTACCCCCTGAAGTACAAGGATGCGCAATGGAACTAGAATTCTTCATAAAATCATGATTAGAGGTGTAATTCTCAACCAACACTAGCACTAAAACCCACCTGAATGAAGTAATATGGGTATAATATTTCACATGGATTAGTTATTTCAAGAAGCCGCAAACTTCTAGCTGGTTGGAATGCATGAATATCCTTGAAACTGCTGGAAACACTCAATATTTGATTTCTTTATCAATCTACTTTCTTTCCTGATTGCATATTGTTGATCACCATTCATCTAAAAGGTTTAATTTTTCATTTGCAGTAAGGAATTGGAATGGCTCCATCTCTAATCCTTAATACAGTATCTCTTCTCTTCCCTTCTTTATCATGTTCCCTCAAAAGTAGTTCATCTCTTAAATTTTGTTTGTCTTATGATCGCTTATTATATTTGAATGACACGCAGACCTCTCACCTTTGTTTGTCCTCTCATGGGCATATTTTTCGCACTGGAAGCAAGCATGAACCATCTTGCATCTCTTTCCTAGCTCATGAATGGAATAAGGGGTCTTTGTTTGAACATGAATCAGAACTATCTCAGAATGTTGTGACAATGGTTAAACCATGACTGAGCATAATCATTAATCAACGGTTATTCTTTCATATTGGCTAGCGAGCAGAACCTATGTAATGGAGGAACCATCCACACACTAAGTATGTTGTCACATGAAGGGTGAAGTATCAAAGTCTAAAGGCTGAAAAATAAAAGGGACATCTTTACGTAGCTAGTTGTATCAAACAACCAAATAAATCTCAATAGCTGGCAGTCATCCCCTATCTTGCTAAAATGCCACCACTTTCCCCATCCATCAAATGCTAATCATGCACCAAATAAGTCGGAAATGAATGGAAAAGAAAGTTTGAAAAGACTAGGGGACATGCAGATATCTCTGGCAGGGCTATGGATGCTCGTTGGTAGTGGAGCAAGGTCTGTGACGTTGTGGTGACTCCATTGGGGCTATGGACACTCGCGGGTAGTGGAGCAACACTTGTGAGATGTCTATACGCACATGATGAAAAAAAAAAAAAACCCAAATATATATCAGCCCCACGACGAAGATACCAACCTGGATCATCGACAAAGTTTAAGGAAATAAATATCACCATAAATCATCCTCTATTTATAGAATACGAGCTCCCCTAGCCGGCATGCAAGCATCTCCATTGAGCCCACCATGATGGAATATTTCAAGTAACTACTACATATTATTTATGGAGTTTCTTATCTTAAAAGTAAGTTATGACCCTCTACATTTTCTACTTATTAGTTAGGAAAGACCAGTAGAGATTCTGGCATCGCCCAGTGTATATCCATTTGTTGTGCGCGCACAACAACCTCCAAGTTTTCTTGTCTTAACCTCTATCCAAGACAAGAAATTGGGCCCCCCTTCAATTCTTCCAACTGGAACCCTTGCACTCTCTCCCTCAGGCAAATATATATCATGCCCAAGTTCTCCTCACCCTACCTCACCTTATCATTTCTAGTTCCTCCTCATATCACTTCTACTCGACAATCCACACTTTTGCAAGTTCCCTCTTCCTGTGTTGACACATAGTGCATCGAAATGCACACCCTTTATTTCACCTCTACATTGGTGCGCCATTGATTCCTTTGACAATTCATAATCCAACTCCCTTTGAACTTGGATGGTGCGCCAATGTACCTCTGCTAAAATTCACTGATGCATGTCTTCCTCACCTATGAAGTACAGTGATCAACACCAATACATCAGTAATGTTTGTGCATTCATCATCACCGCGCGTACTCCTTCCACTAACTGAATTTCTTACATTTTCGTCGATGCATCACATAATGGTGACAATCCCTCCCTTTCCCTTTGTTACAATGCTTATCGATGAGTTTCACCTCTCTGTCCCTGACAAAATACCCGTTGACAAGTTTCCCTCTCCTGTCATCGATTCGTCAGTGGAAGGATGTCTACCCCTCGTCGTCATCGAGTGCATTGATGATGATCTTCTCCCTCTCGCCAAAGTTGATCAAGTCAGCATATCCCACTTTCATCTTGAGGCCTATCTCAGGCCCCTCCTAGCTTGGATCCCTTCTCATTGCACTCATCAGTGAATCTCCTTACATTCTCAATGACTAAACTCTCCATTCCTATCTATACAATTGGTCACTAATTTCCTATCTCACCCGATCCACTTTAGAGTGCATTCATAATCAAGTTTGTTTGTGTCACCAGTAGCTCGCATTCACGTACCACATCATCTCTTTCAATTTGTGCCTCTTGATTTTATGACTACCCATGAGGATGAAAGTGTCATATATCATTATATAGATTAACCAAATCATATGTAGGTCTTGTGTTGTCTCATAAATGCAACTTAAATGAAAATCGATCACCTCGGCTCCGAAGTCGGGTTAAGCACCTCAAATGTCAATTGGTTGTTTATAATTCTATGTTGTTGACACATCACCTCAGCTTAAATGGATGAAATAAGATCCCATATTTCATAGATGACATGGGAACTTATGGAATCGAAATTTGGTGAAGAAATAGCAAGAACAAGGTCTAAACTTTCCTTTAAAAATGTCCTTGCTCACAATTTTGGATACTGGCCAAAGTGGATTTGTCACTCCTTAAACATGCTAGTTGTATGGATTATGTGATTAAGGTTCCAACACAACTGAAGGAATTGAAATATGAGATCTTAAAGTGTCAAAATGATCACTAAGGATTTCCCACCAAGCAAGCCTCGCTAACCGCGACCATCATTTAAAATGGATCCATTCAAATTCTTTACTAACAAGTTTAATTATCTTAGTAGAATCATCTCTATGTTCCCTACGTGTTGAAAAAAAGGCACCTCAATCGGATGTCATATGATAGAGTTGCGGTCTTTCGAAATCAAAATCTTGTTTTTTCTTACCAGTGAAGGGACACTTAGAATTTTTTCCAATTTTATCTTCCAAAAGCAAAGGAAGAGTTTCTGAAATCCTTTGATAGTTGTTGATTTATCCTTTGAATCCATCGGAGGATTTGTTTCAAAATATTCCGATAGGTTTCAGATGATTTATTTCAAACTCTTTCTATATCAAATCGAAGGAGTTAATACTAACTCCTCCGATACAAATCGGAGTTAGTACTAACTCCTCTGAAACTACTGTCTCTCATAAATCAGCCATAACTTTTGACTCGGGTGTCCATTTTGTACGTTCTTTATATCGTTAGAAAGGTATTTCCGATATATACAACTTCCTAGTTATATTATTTGAGAAATTCCTAACTTATGTTATACTTATTTTTATATGAATATATAGTACATTGTTGGCAGCCTCAAAAAATGCAATGCCTCAATCATGAGCAGACGAATGAGAGATTGAATCCAGGGAAGCTTACTTGATATTTAAATTATGTAATTCCTCAGTTATATTCATTCTATTGATTAGTATTGATGTTTTATTTGGAGTTACTCTCATATATTTTATGTTGAATGGTCCTAGGTACCGAGTGAAGGAGGGTTGTGCTCGGTTTTCTCACAATGAAATCTATAGTTAAAGGCGATGAAGGAGCAATAGTGAAAGATGTAGCAGTGGTGGAGGAGAGACAAAGAAAATCTAATACAAATGGATGAAGAAGAGATCTACAAACTCCTTGACGATCAACTATCGAACTCGGATGATGAAGATTATCCCATGCCTAATGCCAGTCTTCATGATGCACAAATCACATATGGTTGAAATCCATGATGACCCACCAATGCTAGGAGACAAATTCAAAATGTAATTTTTGTCCTTGTTACTCATCATCATAAAGAGGATGAGGACAAATTTTGGAATATGAAAGGTCATGGAGGGAGACGAATGCCAAAATTCTTATTGAACCTCAATAAATACTAGAATAGAACCCAAAGAAAGGGTCTTTCAGCTTTTCAAACATTGTACATTTTTTACCTACTTTGGGAATATAGTGTCAACTAAAATTGGAGAGCTATCCTTAGAGTTTCCATGTACTATTGTTGAAACTGTTAATATGGAGAAGCCCTCGGGGACAACTTTTGATAGAGAGAAGGACTTGCATGTGTCGTTGTTTTGTTGTGAACTATTTCAAGCAGAATGTTTGTTGTTCATATGGGTTGTAAGAGCATGTTTGTTTATTGACTATTCTGACGCAATATATGTCTTTTTGCAGTTTTGTTACTCTTTCTTATATTACATGTCCTAATCCAATGAGTTGTGAATGTATGTAGCAATGTGAATTAGACTATTCTAGTTATAGACTTGCATGCATGTGTTTCTAACTGTGCGCCTTCATGATAATTATCTGATTGGGGTTTATGCATAGTTTAGTTTCATTAAAACTCATTATGTTATTATAGTTCGCTCCTAGATAGGATAGGGTAGATTAGAATTAGATTAGATTCCTCCATTTACATAGTCTTCATCTACATCTTTTGTTTTCATAACCATCCATCGCTCACCCTCATCAGTGTATCAGGTCGCAACCGATAGAACCAAACCAACAATGGTTGTTGGGACAGAATCTGGATCGGTTCTCTATTCCTAACAATGAGAATTCTAATTGGGACTTCTTACCGGGGAGAACCCCTTACTGTTGTCGAGTGAATTTAGACCCGTCAACAGGGGGGCACCCTCACTATTTCCTAAAGCAAGAGACCTTGTCTGTCACCCAAGAAAAACCTATTTAAAAAATATGAAGCTCAGACTAGAGAAAATCAATGCATGGAATCAATCTATGGTATTTGTTTAGAATGTGAATAGGATGTTGAATTTTAGTTTGGAGGAAATTAGAAAAGGGACAACTAGTAGGGGGTTTTATATGATTTAGCAATAGGAATTATCTTCAAAACCATGGGCACCATAATCTAGTTCGACTAGTCAAATAACTTAGAAAAGAACAAATTGTTAGAAAAACAGGATCGTGAAGAAATAAAATAAAACAAATGCATAAATAAAACACAGAAGATACACAATACAATAGAGACACAAATATACGTGGTTCACCCAGTTTGGGCTATGTCCACCAAAGAAATTTCTAGGTCCTTCCTTTATTATATCCAACAAATGAAGGGATACAACCTACTGCAAACATGTTGTAGCTTCCTCTTCTTTCTCTCACAATCTCCTATCTCAGATTACAATATTCGCCATAATACCTAGCCGCAATACATTTCCTTCATAAAAGAGGGTTTCCTTTTGTTAGCACTAGAAGTCACCTTCATATTGCATTGAAGGTAATCCCAGTACCCATCAACTTATATGTCACAGGTAATTGAGTTTCGAGTGGTCAAATGGAGAAAACTCAATAATAATAGCGTTCTAACTCAGAAATCTGGACTAGCATGCACCATCCATTGAGGTCTTGAATCAACTTCATTCAGTAAGTTGGAGTAAGGGTGAATAGGAGGAATAATTAGTGAGAAATTTGTAAAGTTCCACTATGAACATCATATTTTCCAGCAGCCTGAGGAAAAACTTAAACACAAGGTCCTCTTGGATTCAAATTTCAAGGAAGCTAAAAAAATCATAACAATACTATAATCAAAAATTTATCATAATACAGTTACAACAATCCATGTGAATCAATCAAACATGAACTCTCTCAGTATCATAGGAAAATAAGATGGAGTAAGAAAGATGACTTAGATTAACCAAGATGTCTCAAAAACAAATACATAACCAGAGAACCAGTTGTTCTCAATCAAAATATTACAATAGCAGGGAGCCTAGCTCAACCATTTGACCTTAACAAAATATCAAAACTTCCTATATACACTAAAATGATGCAACCACCAGGAATGTGATCGGATCACTGCCTTCAAAGCCTTCACTCGACCCCCACTCGGTCAGGTTGTGCAGACGTCATTATGTCAAACGTGAGTCAAGCATAGTTATGTTCTTTAAAGGAAAAATTGCTCATAAGGAAGCTTCAGATCGTGAGTGTACCTTCATGTCTACTCTCTACAATGTTTTCCATTTATGGGATGAGGCGAGGTCTCAACTGCTACCCACAATCTTCGATAATTTTCTTCATTGGGATTAGGACTGGGCATGACACCCATAACTATTCTTAGACAGTGCCAATGACTTCTACGAGTCCGTACTAATGCCTTGAGGCCATGAATGTTCTTTGTCTGTGACCAATGTGATATTTGCAGGTGGCATTCTGATAACATATGCGCAGGGGCGATGTGGAGTGAGGTGCTTGGTGAAACATCGCATGGCCCAACGAGTGAGCAATGACCATGTGGAAGGAAGCGATTGGGGGAGTGGAGGTTGGGCCGAGGCTACGGTGGCAAGGGAGAGTGGAATGTGAGTGGGACAGGTGTCGAGAGGTGAGAGGAGGTATTGGGAAGGGAGATGTGATAGGTGGAGAGAGGGTGCTTGAGCTTCTTAGGCCTCCAATGTTAGGGTCCTAACCCGCACATAAGTAGATTAATATATTCGGATGTAATAAAGGTCAATATTATTAAGGCCTTTCAATAAAATAGAATAAGGCAGATGTAAGAAGACCTAATAGAAGCTTTTGCTTCTAGAAGGATCTTCCTCTAGATTCTTCTCTTGATAGACATTTTGTATAAATAAGGGTCGAGGGTATGAAAACCCTAGCTTGGAGATTATTGTAACAGAGTGCTGCTCGATTGGAGGTTGCCCCCTCGAAGAGGCTTGTGAACATTGCTTTCTGAATCAAAGTTCTATTTCTATCTTATATTATTTATGTGTTATTGTGGAGATTATGCTGGATATTTTACTGTTATTCTGCCATTTCTAGTATTTTATTTATCTTATGCATATTTTATATATCTGGTATCTTGCAAGTGGTATCAGAGCACTTTCCTTGGTAGAAATTGTGGTAATTTTTTTTCAGGGTAGAGACGTATTCCGGCGTCTTTAAACCATAGAGATCTATCGTTATACACATAAACCCGCAGTTGAGGGATTCATACACATAGGAAATACAAGTGGTTCTTAAGCGCACATCTGTTGGCCACCCTTGTAACCCCTGTTGGTACCCCTTCGAGTGGTAGCACATCAGACAGCACCTGTGTATGGATCAGCCTAGATTTCCTGAAGCCCTCTTCAGATAAACCTATCGGCCACTGGACTGCTATAGTGTCACCAAGAACAGCCCTTGGGAAGATACTCTCTAGTACCTGGGTAGTCGGGTAGTATGTCTAAGGGTACGGTCTATCCTCCTTAGTTAGTGCCCTGAAATATTGGGCCGAGTACTACTATTGGACCCTGCGTGTATATCAAAGAGCTATAGCATAGGGCAAACCCTTGTCTGTAGAACCCTTGTCTGTAGAACCCTTGAATACCTAACCCTCAGGGGACAGAAACATAAACGAATTAAAAACAGACCAGATCTATTGTCACGCAACTATGTTCGGGTTTTCAAGTAAATACACATCTCTTTCTGGTTAAACATTTGGGGATTTCATCACTGTAGTATTCTTCAGACCGGAGTATAACTCCGCAGGTGTAAAAAAAAAAGTCTGGAAATTTTTTCACCATTATTTGAGACCTATTCCATTAGATTCATCTCTCTGCCCTTATCACTTTCATCCATATCATTTTTAGACAAAATTTTTGACTCCACCCACCCCTTTTCAGTTCACCCATCCTCATGGCCCATACCCGTAGCCAAGACCTAGAAGCTCGCTTAAACACCATGCAATCCAGTTTCCTAGAAACCCAAAAAGAAGTAAAACAACTCAGTGCTACTGTTGCCTCCATTGATTCATCCATCAATGCTACCATAAATACAACCATGCAATCCTCAATGGAGGAAGTCAAACAAGAACTTACCACCCAGCTTGAATCTATCTTTGCAGCACTCTGCACCAAACTGAAGATCCCTACAAATGACCATTTCTCTGAAGCACATCCAAAGAATGAAGGTGAAACTTCCTCCCATTCCCATACCTTTCAGTCCCATCACTTTCAACGTGACATACGCCTTCCGCAGGTGGACGTAACCAAATTTGATGGCTCGGACCCCACTAGTTGGGTAACCCAAATGGAACATTATTTCTCTTTATATGGCAATACCAATGACTTGGCCAAACTCCGATATGGTGTTCTCCATCTAGATCAAGAACGTTGGCAATGGTGGCAATGGAGAAAAACTTCCCGTCAAGGGTATATTGCTTGGACCCAATTTGTGACTAAGCTTTATGAATGCTTTGACATGGACACCAACCATTTGGGCCGTT